>DF358124.1:68488-84321 GCA_000787875.1 Solanum virginianum | reverse complement strand
CAACCAACCAAGGTTGGAAAGCTAGCTTGGTCTCTTCTTCACATATGATATTTTATACGAGCATGATTTACTGAAGCATGTTTTACTCTAGCATTGACCATACATGCCATATTACTATATTATGCCTATTTTCTATTGATACGTATTTTGGTTATGATACCTATTCCTTGTTGCATTATATTCCGCAACTTAGTATATTCAAACGTACTAACACATACTCTTCCCTACATGATGTCACCATGTAGGAACTAGTGCCCGAGTTGATCCTCCTCCTCCACGTAGTTAGGCAGTGCTATTCCAAGATTGTTGGTGAGTCCTCCATTTCGAGGACCTTAGTCTATATTGTTATTAACTATGTATTAAGATTCTCTTTACTTTATTGTTTACCTATGACTATGAGGGTGAGCCCGGTTGTATGTCTTGGCCCCCACCGTTATCTATGTAGTAGAGGTATTGTTGGACAGAGCTATGTATTTATGCTATGAGTTGATTCTACTATCTCTTGACTCTATGTTATGACAAGTCCTCCCTTAGCCCCATTTTACCTTATTTCTATTCTTCAAATGTCATTTAATTGTTCCACGACCACAGATGTGTAATGATATGGTGTGAGGCTTATTTGGGGTTCCTACGGGTTCCCCATTCGCAGGTCAGGTCTAGGACTGAGCCTTGGGTTGTGATAATGAACCCCTTTGTTTGGTTTGTGGATAGTCATACCCTACCACACGTGGTGATTGAGGTACTAACCTCTCAACCCAGTTATAAAGGCACAACCTCTCGACATGGTTACCTGAGCTCTTTCAAACACTATATAGGAGAATATCATATACGTAAGTTCCTTTCATCATCATAAAGTCATTCAACTTATAAGAAATGCATTGGACCTTCAATTCCTCAAAATATATTAACCAAACATATTATAAATCACTTGGCGGATGTTTAGTGCTAGTATGAAACCATGCAATTCAAAAGCGGAATCATGCTAGAAAATTTAGTATAAAACCATCAATAGATACTTAGTAACACTCTCAAGAAACATACATCAAATTCCTTCATCAAATCTCACAATAGATCTTAGCTTTATAGCTCAAAACATGCTAAAACAATCATAATTTCATGAAATCTTAACATACTGTATAGTGAAATTCATAATAAGTAAGACCCATAAGTAAATCAACTTTAAATCATACAATTTTAGGTAAAACAAAGCTTGGGCATCATGGGTGAAAGGAACCCACGAAAGAAACCCACATACCTTGATTTTGGAGAATCCTTGAAAAAGATTGGAAATGGAGACTTAAAGCTTAATGAGAACCTTAAGATCCGGATAAGTTTTGGGACTTGAAATTTGGAGTGAAATATTTATCTAAGTATTTGAGAGAGTATTTGGAAATGTTTTGAATGATATAAGGGTGAAATATGGCTAAGTATAGGTATTTTCATGCATGGGAACACTTATGCCCAAGATCCAAAAGTCTTGGATTGAGATAGAAAAATAATGCACAAAAATACACAGTAGCGCGCCATTCGTGCGTCATGCCAGGGGCGTCAATTGCTCTTTGGAAATCGCATTTTGTGATTTCTAAATTTTGATATGGTTGCTTAATAATTAGGTTTAAACCCATATGCCACTCAATTTGACCCCCTGATCAAGAATATGAATTCGTATTTTCAAACTCACGCATGGATTTTGATATATATGAAAATTACAATTCTGGGCACTTTAGAGGTACATTTTCAGGCACTTTTTGGTATCATTTCAGGTCTCTACTGATAAAAAGGAGTGTGCTCAGCATCGACTTATGATTAAATTGGATTGGGCTAATAACAATCTTAAGAACTATTCGTTTAGTGCTTTACTTTATAATAATGAATCTATTATCAAGATAAATCACTTAGATTGTCCCATGAAAAACTCTGGTGTATCTTTCTGCATTATGGGATCAGTCAATGGATTAGTTTGTCTTGCAAGTGGAACTGGAGACTTGTTTTTATGGAATCCAACAATCAAACAGTACAAGAGATTGTCTCATTCTATATGTACATTGACAAGTAATACCAATTTCATATATGATTTTAGATATGACAAGTTCCATGATGATTATAAGGTAGTGTGTATTATTGTAATCTACCAACATGGCAGTTATTCTACTGTTGAGGTCAAAATATATAGTTTAAAGAGTGATTCTTGGAGAAATATGGATGATTTGGAGGATAGGATGCGCTCTGTGAGTTTCGGTACATTTTGCAATGGGAAGCTTTATTGGACTACTTCTTATTGTCTTGGCAAGTGTAGACATCAGGGAACCTGGGGCCTCGTTTCTATGGATATGGCTGATGAGAAATGGTGAAAGTTAGAGCCCCCTTGTTTTGGAGAAGAAGATTATGGTTTTAGGCTAGGAGTGTCCGGAAATAATCTTTTTGTCCTTAGTATCAACATCTTCCTCACTCGCGTAAATATGTGGGTTATGGGGAGTATAAGGTTGAAGTGTCTTGGACAAGAATGTATACCATCAGATGTCTCGATGATATTGAGAGGTATTTTCTTTCCCCATCCTATTACATTTAAAAATAAAGGTAAACTAAAAGTGAAGTATTTTTATCTCTAGAGCGCTTGGTTTGTTATTTCAGTATCATAATGTTATTGCCAACATTGAAAATAGAGCCTCTTTTATAGGTTCATCTTTTTTTAAATAAAGTATATTTTATATATATTATTTTATTAAGATAACGGTTTGGTTATTTTTTTTAAGTATTAAGAACTTGAGGAAGTAAAGCCTTTTGTTTTTAGATAGATTATCTGAGAATGATCAAAATTATTTGTGAAAATTGTATTCTCTTCTAAATTTGTTAAAAAATATTGTATATTTTTTAAAAAGATTCTGTTAATTTGTGTAACCGAAGCACGACATTCTGTTGGTGTTCTTTTCCTTTTTGAAATGTAGGAATGTATGTGGCAAACAGGGCTTCAAATAAGATTAATCAACTCAATGATAATGTGCATGTTTGTCACTCTGGATCGGTATGCTACTTTTGCTCTCTCTCTCTTTCTCTCTCTCTCTCTAGCTTAGATTTCGTATTTCTTCAAAAAGTGGAACCCTGGAATTATTATATGTGCCATGACATTATTAGTCGCTTTCCATTTGTTTACCATAAGGGATTTTTGTTATTTTGTTCAAGTATTGGCATGTTGAGTACCGTAGATAAAAATAATTCATGAAGTTGAATAAAGATTTATTGGTTTAGTATCTCTTTTCCTTTCTTGGTTCTGATGCTTTTGGGAAGGGGTTATAATGTGACTGTAATTTTTCATTAGTGATGACAAAATTCTATTTAATTAAATAGCATTTAAAAAGTGCGTTATCTGCTTTGGAATGATGAACAAATGGAATATAGAATAATTGAAATGCTAACTATGCTAGGAGATACTAGAACTGAAATAGAAATGAGATTTTCCACATTGAGCATTTTGTTGTATAAGTAATGTCGAAACAATTTTCTTGTATTATGTAATACCATTCCTTAGAAAATCTTTTAGGGGCTTGGTAGTAAGAGAGAGTTAGCAAACAACACTTTGTGAACATGTGTGCTTGTCTGCTAACTCTCTACTTCAATTACACATTCTTCTATTTGTAGCATTTTGACTCTTACTTTCTCGTTATGTAGGACCCATTTTTGATCTTTTTAACTTCACATTAGTTTGGGGATCATTTCTACTCTTACTCTTTGATCATTTGGAAACCTATTTTAAATTTTTATTTTGATATTTTACGCTATGGTAAATTGATAACCATAGTTTGATTTTGAATTTTAAAAACATTTTAATTATCTCATATATACTAATACCTCATACCTATAGAAAAACATACATTCAAAAGAAAGTATAAGCAACTCCCTATGTTAATTAATTACACATGAAAGACATTATAATCAAGTTAGAATTGTCAAAGTTTCAACGTCTAAACATTTATAGATCATTTGGTAGAGTCTATTAGTAAAATTAATGCATGCATTAACTTAGCTCACTGATAATGTGTATGTTTGTCAGTCTTGATCGGTATGCTACTATTTTTTTTTCTCTCTCTCTCCCTCTGTCTCTCTCTAGCTTAGATTTTGTATTTCTTCAAAAAGTAGAACCCTGGAACTATTGTCTGTGCTGCATTATTAGTCCCTTTCCCTTTGTTTAGCATAAGGGTTTTTGTTATTTGGTTCAATATTGGCAGGTTGAGTACTGTAGATAAAAGCAATTCATGAAGTTGAATAAGGATTTATTGGTTTAGTATCTCCTTTCTTTTCTTGGTCTTGATGTTTTTCGAGAGGGGTTATAATGTGGCTGTAATTTTTCAGTAATGATGACAAAACTCTATTAATTAAATAGCATTTAAAAAGTGTGTTATCTACTCTGGAATGTAGACAAATGGAATATAGAATAATTGAAATCCTAACTATGCCAGGAGATACTAGAACTAAGGTAGAAATGAGATTTCCCACATTGAGCTTTTTTTATTGTATAAGTGATGCCGAAACACTTTTCTTGCACTATGTAATACCAATCCTTACAAAATATTTTAGGGGCTTGGTCTCTTATTTAGTAAGAGAGAGTTACCACACAACACTCCATCAGCATGTGTGCTTGTTCTGCTAACTCTCTATATCGGTTACACATTCTTCTATTTGTCGCATTTCGACTCTTTACTTTCTCATTACACGGGACCCATTTTTGATATTTTTAACTTCACACTTAGTTTAGGTATCACTTCTACTATTACTCCCTGATCATGTGGGACCCTATTTTTAATTTTGATTTAGATATTTAATGATATGGTAAATTGATAATCTTAGTTTGATTAGGAAGTTTAAAAACATTTTAATTATATCATATATATACCTATAGAAAAATATACATTCAAAATAAAGTATAATTAACTCCCAACAATAACAACATACCCCATTGAATCCTACAAGTGGGTCTGGGGTGTAATTAACTCCCACAGAAGATATTTTAATCAAGTTAGAATTGTTAAACTTTCAACTTCTAAACATTTATGGGTTGTTTGGTATAGCCCAACTCAAATATTTTCATTTCTTCTGAGTTACTTAAAGGCCTTTTGATTTTGAATTTTATGGATGAATAAATATATGTACTATAGGATAAGATAAAGATGTAAAGAAAAGAACCTGATCAATGGCCGTCTAAGCTGTTAATTTCTTGGGTTGAAATCTCCAATTCAGTTTACCATCAATACCAATTTCAACCTGATGGAAAGCTATCGGTAAGTGCTTCTTACTTCTCTTTTTTATTACCCAAGAGGACTATCCAAACCCTTGAGGATATGCTTAGAGCTTTAGTTTTGGAGTTTAAGGGTAGTTGGAATGAACATCTTCCACTAACTGAATTTTCTTACAATATTAGCTACCACTCAAGCATTGGTATGACTCCTTTTGAAGCTCTTTATGGTAGGCATTGCAGATCCCCAGTTGGGTGGGTTGAAGTGGGAAAAATGACTTTGCTAGGTCTGAATTTGGTCATAGAAGCCTTGGAGAAGGTGAGGTTGATATGGGAGAGATTGATAATAGCCCAAAGTAGACAAAAGTCCTATTTCGATGTGAGGAGAAGAGATCTTGAGTTCAAGGTTGGTGATTGGGTTTACTTGAAAGTCTTACCAATGAAGGGTATAGTTCGATTTGGTAAGAAGGGGAAGCTAAGCCCAAGGTTTGTGGGCCCTGATAGAGTCTTGAAGAGGGTTGGTGAGGTTGCTTATGAGTTAGAGTTGCCTACAAAGAATGAATATGGCTCATCCGGTCTTTCATGTGTCTATGTTGAGAAAGTGTGTGGGTGACCCTAATGCTATAGTGCCCTTGGATGTTATGGATGTTATAGAAGATTATTTGACCTATAAGGAGGTCCCGATGGAGATTTTAGATAGACAAGTGAAGAGGTTGAGAAACAAAGATGTAGCTTTTGTCAAGGTCCTTTGGAGGAACCAACAAGTTGAAAGTGGAATGTCCATAACCGTAATTTCCATATATCTCAAAATTCGTACGTGATATCAAAAGTCCGACTTCATATTCTTGATCAGGGAAAAAAAAATTGAGTAGCAGATGGGTATAACCCTGATTTTAGAGGACCCAAAGCGAAAAATAATTTTCAAAAAATCCAATTTCTAGTGGCCATCCATGATGCTCCAAGGGCGCAGATCAGTATTGGAGTTGCCTACGCGATAGCTCCGCACCGCGGACCAGATGCGGATCAATGCATTATTTTCCTTGATTTTTCATTTTGGCCTAAGGGCCTTAGGGTCATGGCCCCATGCCTACTTATGAATGAAAACACCTATACCTAGCAATCTTTCAACTCTATATCACTCACGACTCTCTCAAAACCCTGTCCAAGAGTTAACCAAATATTTCTTCCAAATTAAAGTGTCCTAAGGGTATTTCTGGATATCAAGTACTCTACTCAAGCTTCAAGTCTCCTTTAAGTCTACATCAAGAAAATCCAAGTTTAAGGTATGTGGGTTTCATCCAGTGGGTCCTTTAACCCATGGAGCCCAATTCTTCTTTTTATGAAAATTGCATATTTCCAATTTGTATCTTTTATGGGTATCTCTTATTATGGATTTTGATTATAAATTATGTCTGAGTTTTATAAAATGTTGATTGAATATGCATATTTATCTATTTCAAACTTATTCTATAGATTGATTTTTCCTATTATAACTATGCATCTTTTGAGCTATGAAACTATTGTCACGACCTGAGCCTAGGGTCTAGATGTGACACGGCGAATGGGAACCCGAAGGGACCCTAAACAAGCCTTTTAGCATATCAATTACACATCCTTGGTCACGAAAGCAATTAAACAACAACAAGAGAGTAGAAATAAGGATAAAAGGGGCTAAGGGAAGTTTTTAGATAACCATAAGCAAACAAGAGTCAAGCACATAGCATAATTACATCACTTGTCCAACAACGCTTCTAAACATAGACTTGAGAGGGGGCCAAGACACTTTTCGGGCTCACCCTAATAGTATCAAGAGTTCAACATAAATAAATGACATAAACAAGAGTAGTATAGCTAGTGTCCTCGAACTTGAGGACTCACCAAAGTTTATCTTCAAGATATCATAACTAGCCACGTGGAGGGTGATCGTGAGGAGCTTTGGTCCCACATGGTAACATCATGTAGGCATAGAGTGTACATTAGTATGTTTGAATATAATAAGTATGTAGGATGAAATACAACAAGACATAGCCAATATAATCAAAATGCATAATAATAGGCAATACATAAGCATAATCTCATTATGATATGCATGATAAATGTTTGAAGCAAAACATGCTTGTAAATTAGTCAACTTGCATAAACAACAACACATGTATGGGGAGAGACCTCAACCAATATAGAATAAGACAAAAAGAGCTAAAACTTGGAATCCAGATGATTACCCCTCATCGGTAAAGAGGTGGTCTACTTGCCAAGGTAAACCATACTCCACCCTACGGGAGCCTATTCCATTTCGTAGAAGTAACCTTCCTTACGGGAGCCCGTCCCACTTTGGAAAGGATTTCATGAGAAACTTCACCTTGCGGGAGCCTATCCCATTTCCAGAAGAACTTCAAGAAAAAGTGTACTAAATGGATCCCCTAGTATAGCAAGGGTATAATATAATCTTGTGTTGGCACATAGTTCAAGGAAAGAGAGCAAACCCTCCATCCATCGATGCTAAGTCTAATCCCATGAAATACTTATAATAGGCATACTTCAATAACTTGCAATAATTATAGAATCATGACATTAGTAGCTCTAACAAACTTGACCTCTAATGGTGAGCCTAACTTGAAACATAAGAATAGATCATCATCAAACATTACCCTTGCATTAACATCAAAGGCTCACAAGAGGTAAAATCTTTGAAATAGGGCTTAACTTCATGCTTCCATAATCATAGGTAATTTTATGAATTCATAACATACTTCATAGACCATATCCATCATGAAATCACTTGACTTGTAAAACATGTACCTATCTTGAGAATTCTTAACTTGACATTTTATCAAAAATTTGGTAGGTGTGTAATTCATGTCCAAAACCATGCAATTCAAGAGTGAAAATCATGTGAGAAAACTCTCATGTGAAATACATCGAAATCCATCATCAAATCTCATAATAGACCATAGTTTCATAGCCCAAAACATATATAGTCTTAATAAACAAAACCAACTCATAGTATAAACTTAAGATAGATAAACATGCATATTTAATCCATATTTCATAAAACCCCAACATATTTCATGCCTATAATCCATAATAAAAGGTACCCATAAATACTACTTGAAAATATGCAATTTCTTAAGATAGGAACATTAGGCACCATGGGTGAAAGGACCCAATGATTGAAACCTACATAGCACAAATTTGGAAATTTCCTTGATAAAGATTTGAATGAGAACTTGAAGCTTGAATGAATTTCTTGAAATCCGGAATGAGTTTAGGACACTTGAATTTGGGTGAAATATTTGGCTAAGTGTTTAGGCTTGGGCCCTCCACTATTACCACCTTGAGTTTGGGACACTTGAATTTGGGTGAAATATTTGGCTAAGTGTTAGAGAGGGTTTTGGGGGAATGTCTTGAATGATATGGGGTTAAAAAATGACTAAGTATAGTTGTTTTTTTCGCGACGGGTCTGCATCGCGGAGCCAATGTAAACTGCCACTGGGAATTGAAAAGTTGGCAAAAATGAAATTTCACTATGGGTCCTCTAAAATTGGAATTATACCTATTTCCCACTCAATTTTGCCCCCCTAATCAAGGATATGAAGTCAAATGTTTGATATCATGGATGAATTTTAAGATATATGGAAATTATGGTTATGGACATTTCCGAGGCACATTTTCAGGCACTTTTGGGGCATTTCAATATCTCCCCCTTAGGAACATTCATTCCCCAATGTCGAAGAAGCGTACATGAGAAGAATAACCATGAAGTAATCAGCCCAACAATAATTCAACAATGCACTTAAATACCATGTTCAAAAATCTCAACATAAGCGTCAAAATCACCATAAACTTGTCCACATAAACATGCATGAAAGCATGCAAATGACATAAGGGCTGAAACTTGAGACTTGAAATCATATAAGGGAACTTAAATTAATACCTTAGGCTTGAGTAGAGTGGAAGAGATATGGATATCTCCTTTGCATGTCCGCTTTGGCTTCCTATGTAGCACTTTCAAGTTGTTGATTCCTCCAAAGGACATTGACGGGAGCTACATCCTTGTTTCTTAACCTCTTCACTTATCTATCCAAATTTTCTACTGGAACCTCCTCATAAGTCAAATTATCTTCTACCACACCACAACATCTAAAGGTACAATAGCATTTGGGTCACCCATACACTTTCGCATCATAGATATATGGAAAACTGGATGAATCATATGCATATCAATGGGCAACCCCAACTCATAGGCCAACTTAACAGTCCTCCTCAACACCCTATAAGGACCCACAAATCTTGGACTCAATTTACCCTACTTACCAAAATGAACTACACCCTTCATGGGTGAGACCTTCAAATAGACCCAATCACCAATCTTAAATTCAAGATCTATCCTCCTCACATCGGCATAGGACTTTTCTCTACTTAGGATTTTTTTCAATCTTTCCCTTATCAACCTCACCTTCTCCAAGGCCTCCATGACCAAATCCGGACCCAACAAAGCCCTCTCCCCTACTTCAAACCACCCAACTGGTGATCTATATCGCCTACCATAAAGAGCCTCAAAAGGAGTCATACCAATGCTTGAATGATAGCTATTGTTGTAACCAAATTCAATAAGGGGAAGCTGATCATCCCAACTACTCTTAAACTTCAAAGCACAAGCCCTAAGCATATCCTCAGGAGTTTAGATAGTTCTTTTGGCTTGGACATCTACTTGAGAGTGAAAGGCCATACCAAGCTTTACCTTGGTACCAAGACCCCTTTGGAAGGACCTCCAAAAGTGAGAAGTGAATTGAGCAAGTTGATCTGATATGATAGACAAAGGCACCCCATGCCATCTAATCAACTTATGAATATACAATTTAGCATAATCTTCGGCACTATAAGTATGAACACATCAATATGAACCCCATATATGTAATGACGCCAAAATTTTAAAGTAAATGGGTAGGATAATACATTTCATGCACCTTAAGTTGTCTAGAGGGATATGCTATCACCTTACCATTTTGCATCAAAACACAACTCAAACCAATTGTTGAGGCAACACAATACATAACAAACCCTTCCAACACTTCTGGTAGAGACAAGATAGGATCGGAGACAAGCTTATCTTTGGAAACTCTTTTCACACTAGTCGGTCCTCACAAATTTTTCCTTCGTTTGGGTCAACTTAGTCAAGGGAGAGGCAATAGAAGAGAACCCATTCAGAAACCTCTGGTAGTAACCCACTAAGCCCAAGAAACTTCTAATATCTGATGTGGTCAAAGGTCTAGGACGATTTCTAATCACCTCCATCTTTTTAGGATCTACCTTAATACCATCAATCAAAACTCGCATTTTTCATATAACTTCTCCTCCCTCAATATTTGCAACACCACTCTCAAGTGATCCACATGCTCCTCCTCACTTTGGGAATAGATCAAGATATCATCTATAAATACCCCTATAAACAAGTCAAGGTAGGGTTTAAAGACCCTATTCATAAGGTTCATGAAGATAGCTGGTGTGTTAGTCAACCTGAAGGACATAACCACAAACTCAAAATGCCCCTACCTAGTTCGGAAGGCCATCTTGGGAATGTCACAGTCCCTGACTTTCACTTGGTGGTACCCTGACCAAAGATCAATCTTAGAGAAGTGACTAGCCCCTTGAAGTTGATCAGAAAGGTCATCGATCCTTGGTAGAGGGTACTTATTGTTGATGGTGACTCTATTAAGTTGTCGGTAATCAATACACATTCTAAGAGAACCATCCTTCTTCTTCACAAACAACACCGATGCACCCTAAAATAATTGACTAGGCCTTATAAAACCCTTCTCTAACAAATCCCTCAATTGTTCTTTCAACTCCATAGGGCCATATAATAAGGGGAAGAGAAATGGGTTGCGTATCGGAAAGGAGGTCTATACCAAAATCTATTTCCCTTTCGAAAGGAACACCAGGAAACTCATTAGGAAAGACATCAAGAAACTCATTAACCACCAGAACCAACTCTATAGGAAGGACTCTGGACTCAACATCCCTAACCCTTATAAGATGATAGAGGCACCCTTTAGAAATCAACTTTTGGGCTTTAATACAAGGGGCGCGAAAAGCTCACTGGAAATCGTCACTTCGAAAAAATGAAATTGCTAATCACTTGCTCTTAAATCGGGGTTAAACCCATTTTTCCACTCAAAATGACCCCCTAAACAAGAATATGTAGTCAGATTTTTGATATCGTGCATGAATTTTTAGATATATGAAAATTACGATTTTGGGCACTTTTGAGGTACATGTTCGGACACTTTTTGGGGTCGTTTCAGTATCTCCCCCTTAGAAACATTCATTTCCGAATGTTAAAGAAACGTATATGAGAGATATAAACATGAGAATTTTAGTCCACATAAGGATGCAATAAGGCCCTTAAACATCATTTCAAAAATCTCATCATAAGTGTAAAATTATCATGAACTAATCAATTTAAACATGAACATATGCAATGACAAGAGGGCTGAACTTAAGGCTTGAGAACATATAAAGGACTTAGATCAATACCTTAGGATTGAATGGATTGGAAAAAGTAAGGATATAGCTTTTGCATATCTGCTTTGGCCTCCCAAGTAGCACTTTCCACTTGTTGATTCCTCCAAAGGACCTTAACAGAAGCAACCTCTTTGTTTCTCAACCTTTTCACTTGCCTATCCAAGATCTGAACCAAAACCTCTTCATAGGTCAGATTATCTTCAACAATAGCCACAATATCAAGAGGTATAATAACATTCAGATCCCCCACACATTTCCTCAACATGGACACATGAAAGACCGGATGAATAAAATCCATCTCACTAGTTAATTCCAACTCATAAGCTACCTTGCCAATTCTCCTCATTACCCTATAAGGACCTATATATCTTGGGCTCAACTTGCCCTTCTTACCCAAATGGACGCTAACCTTCATGGGTGACACCTTCAAGTAGACCCAATCATCAACTTTGAATTCAAGCTCCCTTCTTCTCACATTGGCATAAGACTTTTGACGACTTTAGGCCATCTTCAACCTTTCCCTAATCGTTCTAACCTTCTCAAGAGCCTCTATAACCAGACTTAGTCCCAACAAAGCTACCTTGCCAACCTCAAACCAACCAACTGGTGATCTATAATGCCTACCATAGAGGGCCTCAAAAGGAACCATACCGATGCTAGAATGATATGTTTTATTGTAGGCAAACTCAATTAACTAAAGATGATTGTCTAAACTACCCTTAAGCTCCAACACATATGCTATAAGCATATCATCAATAGTTTGGATAGTCCTTCCGACTTGGCCATCCATTTGAAGCTGGAAGGTCGTACTAAGCTTAACTTTTGTACCAAGACCCCTTTGAAAGGACCTCCAAAAATATGAGGTAAATTGAGCACCATGATCCAATATAATAGACAAAGGAATCCCATGCAACCTTTCCAAGTCATGAATATACCATCTTGCACAATCTTAAGCCCCATATGTGGTTTTAACTGGTAGAAAGTGAGCCGATTTTTTCGTCCTATCAACCATAACCCAAATGGAATCAGAACCTTTTCTAGTCTTGGGAAACCCAACCACAAAATCCATATTTATCACTTCCCACTTCCTAGTAGGAACCTAAATGTTTGAGTTTGGCCATGCAACCTTTGATGTTTGGCTTTGACTTGTTGACAATCGAAAACAAATTTGGCAATATCCCTATTCATGCCTCCCCACCAATACACATCCCTCAAATCTCTATATATTTTGGTGGAACTGGTGTGGATAGAATAAGAAGAGTTTTGGGCCTCATCAAGGATTTTCTCCCTCAAACCATCAATACAAGGCACACACAACCTACCTTGGTACCTAAGTGAACCATCTCCCCCTTGAGAGAAAACCTCCACCTTGCCCTCTTTTACCAAGGCCTTCAATTCTAACTAGGAGGAATCAAGGTCTTGTTTTGCTTTCACCTCATCAACCAAGGAGGACTTAGAACCATCAACAACAACAGTACCCCCATTACCAACCTCTTCCAACCTAACTCCCTAACTAGCCAATCGATGCACTTCCCTAGCTTCCTTTTTACCACCATCAACATGAGCTAGGCTACCCATAGACATGCTACTCAAAGCATCCGCCACCACATTTGATTTATCGGGAAGATAATGCACATTCATATCATAGTCCTTAAGAAGTTCTAACAATATCCTTTCCTATCGGGATGATAATGCAGTTTCATATCCTAATCTTTAAGAAGTTCTAACCACCTCCTTTGTCTCAAGGTAGGATCCTTTGGGTGAAAACATATTGGAGAGTCTTGTGATCGGTGAACACATCAACATGTGCCCCATATAAATAATGTCACCAAATTTTCAAAGAAAACACCACGGCGGCCAATTTAAGATCATGAGTACGATAGTTCTTGTCATGTACTTTGAGTTGTCTAGATGCATAGGCTATGCCCTTACCATTTCCTTCAACACATAACCCAAACCAACCCGAGAAGCATCACAATACACAATGAATGCCTCAAGCCCATCCGGTAGTAACAATATAGGAGTAGACACATTCTTATCTTTCAAGGTTTAGAAGCTCCTCTTACACTCATCCGTCCACACAAACTTAGCCTTTTTTGAGTACTCTTTTTATTAGTCCCAATTTCCCTTGTTTATGGTTCTTATGTTGTTCTATTTTTCTTCTGCGACCAAGGATGTGTGTATGATATGCTAAGAGGCTTGTTTGGGGTTTCTTTGGGTTTCCTATTCACTGTGTCACATCTAGGGCCTTTTTTGGGTCGTGACACTCAACATGGTGATTGGGCATGTCTCTCCCCAACAAGATGATTGAGGCATCCACCCCTCAACATAGTGATTTGGCATGTCACCCCCCAACAAGGTGATCAAGGTATCCACCCCTCAACATGGTGATTGGGCATGTCCCCCCCCCCCACAAAGGTGATCGAGCTATCCACCCCTCAACTTGGCGATTGGGAATGTCAACCCCCAACAAGTTGTGGTCTACTTGTAACACCATAGATACTTTTCATGAATTCAATACATACATACAAGACTTTAATTATCATAAGGTCACTTGACTTATAAACCATGTAATAGATCATCAATAACTTAAGAATCCTTGTCAAGATATTTTATCCAATACTTGGTGGGTTCATAATGCTAGTTCAAAATCATGCAATTGAAGGGTGAAATAATATGAGAAAACTCAATGTAAATCAACCCACCAAAACATAGTAAAACCCTAATGTAGGATACCTTGAAATTCATCATCAAATCTCATAATAGATCAAAGTTTCATAGCTCAAAACATGCATAGCCTCAATAGACAAAACCAATTCATAATATAAGCTTGAAATAGATAGATATTCATAATCAATCAACATTTCATACAACCCCAACATAAATTTTAATAAAAATCTATAATAAGAGATACACATAAAAGATACAACTTGAAAACATGCAAATTTCATAAAAAGGAAGTTTGGGCTCCATGGCTGAAAGGACCCAATGGATGAAATCCACATACCTCAAACATGGGTTTCCTTGGGATGAGCTTGAAGATAACTTGGAGCCTGAAGAGAATCCTTGAGTTGCAAAGTTAGGCTTGAAATACTTAAAATTTTGAATGAGATATTTTGTTAAGTCTTCGAGAGGATTTTGAGTGATATAGAGTTGAAAAATGGATAAGTATGAGTGATTTCACACTTAATTGGGCAAGGGGCTATGACTCCAATGCACTTGGATGAAACATGGAAAATAAGGAAGAACTAATACTGCTCCGTAATATGTCCACGTCGTAGAGCAATCGTGCTCAATTGCTATTTTTTGAAAAAAAGTACGAAAATCATTTTTCATTATGGGTCTTCTAAAATCCGGGTTATACCCATTCCGTACTCAATTTTTCCCCCTGATCAAGAATATAAAGTCGTATTTTCAATATCACTCAAGGATTTTGAGATATATTGAAATTATGACTGTAGATATTTTCAAAGCACATTTTGGGGCGTTTCAATATCTTCCCCTTGGGAACAGTCATCCCCGAATGTCAAAGAAACGTGCATAAGAGAAGTAGTCATGATGATTTTAGTCTGACATGAATGCAATAAATGCATTTAAACATCATTTTCAATAAATCTCAACATGAGTCACAAAAATCACCATAAACTTGTTACCATGAACATTAATGCATGCAAAATGACATAAGGGTTGAAACTTAAGACTTGAAATCATATTGGGGACTTAAATTAGTACCTTCGACTTGATTAGAGTGGAAGAGATATGTATATCTCTTTCTCATGTCTACCTCAGCTTCCTATGTGCTACTTTCAACTTGTTGGTTCCTCCAAATGACCTTGACAGAAGCTACATTTTTTTTTCTCATCCTCTTCACTTGTCTACAACACCCATAACCTCTAAGGGTACTATAGCACTTGGGTCACCCACACACTGTACAACATGGACATATGGATGACCAGAAGAACCATATTCATCTTCATAGGCAACTTGATGATGTTGTCAGCAATTAACCTAACCAAGGTGATTTGCATGCAGGATGGTAACTTAGGTTCTTCCAGCCCTCTTGTGAAGGTAAAGGTCGATA
>DF358124.1:52066-68438 GCA_000787875.1 Solanum virginianum | reverse complement strand
CAGCCCTCTTGTGAAGGTAAAGGTCGAATTTCACCATGGCGCTTGGTCGGCCACCATGGCTTGCCAACTAAGCATTACCAATAGTCTGAGTGAACCTCCTCTTGGTCAGGTTTTGTTGATTAAACGAGAGCACATCAATTGAATTCTGTCATCTACTTCCCTTTTCCTATTCGTCACTACCTTGGTCGAGATCGTGATGGTAGGCGAGGTTCAATGTTGGCCACCACCAAACAATAATAATCATGAAGGGAAATATATAATACATACAAAACCCTAATCATAGAAATGCAAGTAACCTAGGTCATTTCAATGTCAACTACGCATGGTTCCCACAATCCCAAATTATGGGTGCTTAGCTACTCATGGCTATGGAAAAACATATGAAAATGCAAACAATAAACATAGTTGAGAGTATTACCAACACAATTGAAGGAAATAGGCACCAAAAATTACAAACCCACAAGCTTGATTGATCAACAAGGAGTACAAAGTGAAGTGTATAATCCCCAGAATAGGGTTTCCAAGAGAGAACAATAAACTAATCTAAAAAACTAAGAAAAGTTTTAAACATGTATTTCTCAATAGTCTATACTGAATCCTTCTCTAACTTTCGTGCTAAAAACCTAACTTAAACTATATATAGTATTTACAAAGTAACCCAAGAATTTACATAAAAAAAATAGTTGGCATCTAATAAGTTATGCAGGTATGCCTCATAGGATGACTTACAAGTTGTAGTTGGGGTCTCATAACAGGTTCTTGGCATCTTAGACTAAACAGGTACGACTCATAGGTATAAGTTATTGCCTGAGCTATGACTCATATGTTGTTCTCATAGTCTTGGTCTACAGTTTTTGATCCAATATCTTGGCTCTCTAATTCTTGCTACAAATCCACATATATGATGGCCTCGTAGGGGTGACCTCCCCTTAGTAGATTTCTAAATTTTTGTCTCCGATTCTTTCTATGAAACTACCCTACGACTCGTAGCTTGAGGCATAACTCGTAGGTGGGCTCGTAAGGCCTATGCTTCAGCAAATTCTGTAAATTTTCTCCAGAATCATGCCAACCTAACTTTTCAGCAACATTAACACAAAACCACATTAAAACACTAAAAAATTGCTTTAAGAACTCACAAAATCCCTTGATTCAGGCACCAAATGTGTTGTATTTTAACAGCACATCAACACCCTGAACTTAGAATTGTTGCTTGCCCTCAAGCGATGACTCAATCTACACATATAAAGAGAAATACATAGTAGTTATACTAATGGCATATACAACAGCTCCTCTGATCTGGGTATCCAACTGCTATTTTCAAAATAGGGTTGTAAAGTTATTGGGCAAGCAAGAACATAACGAGAGACCTGGCAATCCAACTATGACCAAGCTAAGGAGCATCAACCATCCATAATCACTGGTATAGTCATATGCTACTCAAGTAGTGTAAATGCCCTCACTAGAAAGAAGTCCCTCATACTAACTCAAAAGGATTTAGAATTCAGGGACTGAGGAAACAATCTCACTTTTATAATTGAAATTCAATGCATACTGACTAACACCATAGGCTTGCCTCTATACTCATCTTCTGTCTTGGTGATAGATTAAAGTTGGATCACTTTAGGACTTATAAGCTTGTAACATAGGCTTAGGGTGCTTTGGTGTGGCATTTTGGGAAACTAGTGACTAAAGCTATCCTTGAACCATATTTACCAACACTTTTTGCTTTCATAATCCAACCCTTTTTAATCAATCCACCCTTATTCTGTTATTTTGAACTTTTGTCGAGTGCTTTCTTTCTCTTTTTCAGTGGTGCCATGATTACAAACTCATTTTTGCTACTTTAAGGAACTTTTCATCTTTTTCGTCACTCGGTTCATGCTTTTTTTAAAAATTTCTTTCTTAATTTCCCAACTAGCCACCTTATTATCATTACTTTGCCATAATAAGGGCCACCCATAACTTAGGCTTTTAGCCTCAGGTGAAGTACACAATATGTATGCCTCAAACTAGGGCAACCAACTACAACTACCCTCAACTTAGGCCCTTGGCCTTAATCAAGGTTAATATGTTCAAGGATAGACTAGGGCCAATATCAAGGCAATTGATCAAACCAGGCTAAGTTAGCAAGGTATCAAGAAAGAATGAGTACATAATAAGCCTAATAGTTTGGAACAAGGGTTTCACTCACTCATTTGGTGGGTCATTTAAGATAAAAGTGGTTTCACTCAAAGAACAATGGCCTAATATCCTTTCCATATCCACCATATCAACAAACCAACTTTATAGTAACAAGGCAAGTTCTGGGTCCATACAAAATGCATTAATACAGCAAAATAAGCTCACAACACATAAGACAATTGCATCCACAATCATGCATAGACTCACAGGTCATGCTTTCAATCTCAACTTACCTTCACAAAATCAAAACAAACATTGCCAGATACTCCAGAATATATGAATGCATCAACAATCACAACCTCAAAAATTTTGAGGGTACCCAATGTTTTATCAAAATATTGAAAACAAATCTAAAAATTATGTATATGCCAATAGATAACAAAACTATGAATTTACCTATTATCTACATGACCTAAACATGCCGGTTCAACAGAAAAGTAAATAGCCACAAGGACAAAAAAGCACGGCAAGAAAACCTTAGGATCAAAAATTGGGAAAGTTATGGATGAGGCTACTCAGACATCACCTTAATCCATAACTTCCACCACCCCACCAAAATGTGATACTTTGTCCACAAAGTAAAAACAAAAATGAAAACAAAACACGATTACATAGAAATATAAACATACATCCCTTAAATACCAAAAATTAACATCCAAAATATAAGTAAAAGTAACATCCAACATAAGAATATTTAAACACAACCAAAAATCAACATAATAAAAATATTGTCTAAAAAGAGAACAAAGAACAAAGTATCCAATATAATAAAATGAAAGCTGGGGTAAAAAGAAGTCAAACATCATGGTGCATCAAGCACCAGTCTCAAGCTGATCTGCAGGGTCCTGGGGCTGCCAATCCTATATAGTCTTACCAGAAGTGCCCACTTCGGGTAGGGTGTATTGTGCACTCTATCTATGAATAGTTGCTAACAAAAGTAACTCATGCACCCCTCCATGGGTATGGGCTCCTACTCCTATCTCAGCTACTTCGGGGTTAGCTCTGGGTCAACATGCTCTAGGGGCCTCCCTTGACTCTTAAGTTCCAGTCCCTAATCATAGATCTCTTTAATTCAAGGAATATACCATCTTGTGTTTTGTGGATCGGTGGAGGTGACAGTGTAAGCAGAATCAGTTTACTGTGGAGGAGCAATCTCTTCTGGGTGAGTGAGAAACTTCAAGAGAACTAGAGTTAGAAATAGAGTCATCATCAGCTGACCCATTTTCTTTATCCTCCTCATCAGATTGGGAGGAGTTATCCACTTCCCTCGGTATAGTAGTTGATTATGATCGTGTTACGAGTACATTAGCCTCAGGGTCAGGGTGCACATTTATATCTTCAGTTGACTACTCATTCTTGGAGGACTTATCTCTCAGTTGGTATCCTGGGATGGGGCAGCAAATCTTCATCCTTTAGGAGACATTGTCTCTAAACATTCTCCATTATCAATCTTCTCAAAATAAAGCAAGAATTTTTTCAATTTGGGCAAAACATTTCTAATAGTAATAAACTTAACATGCAAAACAGGGAATATACATGATTAAATTGTCATAGGATAATTGTAACATCCCCACCCCAACAATTTCCATCCCATATAATTTTTGCAAGAAAATGACCCACAGAGTACACCGCAAGGCACATGACAATACTATCAAGTATCATGATCACTTAACAAATATAAGATTCAAGGTATGACCATCATCAGGCATTCATTCAAACATCCATAAGAAAAGACTATTTCAGAGATAAACCGAATTTGACTATGAGAACTTACCAGATGAATGTGTAAATGTATGATGAGGAGAAGAAAAATTGTAAGATTTCTTAGTGCATAATTTACTTACTGGGAAATTCTCGTAGGTGAAAGATGTAAAGATGAATGAAATAGTTAAAGGGAATAATAAGGAGAATTATACACTAAAAGGGAATGCTTCATGAAGGGGCATGAAGAGCAAAGAGATGTCAGTCTCTTAATATTCAAAACTGTTTGCCCTTAGAAATTCTATAGATCTCTCTTACAAGACCCCGACTACGAGTCATATGAATCATACGACTCGTAGGTCCGGATCTCGTAGCAGACCTAAGACTTAGGAAAATTTTAACTTCATACATGCGCATTACGAACCCCACTTACAACTCATAGGGGACCCTACAAATCATAAGTTTGGATTGTCGTGTGTGTGCCAGCTTCTGGGTCTTATTATTCCTCTCTACGAGGTATGACTACGAGTTGTAACATTCAATACCACCCATAGGCTTGCTCGTAGAAGCTGCGCCCAAACAAATTTTTTTCCATTATTCCATTCTTGGTTTGTCCCTGCAACCTATTACCCAAAACACACCAAAATGACAATTTCTACAACTTGCTCAAAGTCTCAACAATCACAACACAATATTAAATTACCTACTAACAATTAAAATATGATAAAAAGTCTCAAAATAAAACATGTAAGAAATGCTTGGGTAGCCTCCCAAGAAGCGCCTTGTTTAACGTCGTGGCTCAACTTTGTCATCATGGATAATCATACTTCCCTATGAGTTCCATCAATACTCCTTCTTCTCTTCCTTTGTTCATCTTGCACTGCATCTATTTGCTCAGTGAGCTGCTCCAACCTCTCACCAAGGCTTTGCATTGATATAGTTTATTGTTCCACTTTGTAATTACATTTGAGGGCATCAAACTTCATCTCCCGAATAAAATCATCTTGTTCATTCACCTTGATCAGGTTCAACAGAAAAGTAAATAGCCACAAGGACAAAAAAGCACGGCAAGAAAACCTTAGGATCATCTTGTTCATTCACCTTGATCAGAACTTTATCAAGCATATGCTCAATCCGGGTCAATTTATCAGTGATACAAAGCTGGTGTGGCACCCTCATCCAATGTGCAATATCTTCACTTTTGGGTTTATTTTAGACTCCCATAGATGAACTAACAGATGGTCCGATTTGCTCTTGAAGGGGTTGGTAGACTTGGGCAACTGTAGATATCTTGTCCATGCTCTTAGTGATCTCATTAAATGATCATCTTTTGAACTCCAACAGACTCCTCCAAACAATGTGTCAGCCTGCCCTTGTTGTTCAGAGGGTAATACTCGGTAGAAGCTAGCTCCTAACTCATTATCAGTTAGACCATGGTTCTAATTAGCTGCCAAGCACTACTTATATCTTTCCTGGACCACTACCAAAGGTTCTCCTGGCAATCTTTTGAAATTACAGATGTTGGTTTGTACCTTCTGCCTATTAGACTCTCTATCAAAGTTAATAAGGAAGATTCTTGTACTTTTTCTCCAGTTAGAGCAAACATGGGGTGGGAGAGTTGACCACCATTGAGTAGCTTAACTCCAGAGAGTCATGGGGAAAACACGAAGAGCTATGGCCTCCCAAGCAGGATGTCTTATTCCAAGGACCCCCTTGAATGACTGAGCGAAATTCTATATATAGATTTGGGGATCCTCGGACCCTTGCCTAAAAAATAGGGCGCGCCTCTGCAAAGTTTCCAACAAGTCATTTGCGACATAGTATGTTTGCTTGGTCATAGTGCTAGCCAATCCTGCACCTAAAATCAACTAACAAAACCAAACAGAAAAAGTAAAATACAAGAGACTCTTGAAATCAACACTAGAATTAACTAATAGTGAAATCAAATCAAAAACTAACCGTATTCCCCGGCAATAGCGCCATAATTTCTTATGATGTTCACGCTCTAATATGAAAATGATTATTGTTAGCAATTAACCTAACCAAGGTTTGGATCGAATACACAAGAAATAAAGGGATTGATTACAAGATTTCACCACTAATCATTTCTAGCATTTATGACTACAATCTCTAAATAGGGGGGGGGGTTTGTGATTCAAAAACAAAATAAAATAAACACTAACTATAACACAAGGAAATACTCAATTTTGGGGACAACTTGGGAATTATGTTCCCCATGGTTCGTCGGCTTGATTAGCCTAGACAACATAGCTACAAATGGTGATTTGCATACAGGACGGTAACTTAGGTTCTTCCAGCCTTCTTGTGAAGGTGAAGGTCAAATTTCACCATGGCATTTGGTCGGCCACCATGGCATGCCAACTAACCTTTACCAATAGTCCCAGTCAACATCTCCTTGGTCAGGTTTGGTTGATTAGTTGAGAACACATCAATCAAATTCTTTCATCTACATCCCTTTTCCTATTCGTCACTACCTTGGTCGGGATCGTGATAATAGTCAGGGTTTGGTGTTGGCCACCACCAAACAACAATAATCATGAAGGGAAATAGATAATACATGCAAAACCCCAATCATAGAAATGCAAGAAACCTAGGTCATTTCAATGTCAATTACCCATGGTTCCCACAACCCTAAGTTGTGGATGCTTAGCTACACATGGCTATGGTAAAACATACAAAAATGCAAATAATAAAAATAGTTCAGAGCTTTACCAATACAAATGAAGGAAATAGGCACCATAAATTGCAAAGCCATAAGCTTGATTGATCAACAAAAAGTATAAGAAAAAGTTTGCAATCCCCAAAATGGGTTTTCCAAGAGAATAATAAACTAATCTAAAAAGCGAATAAGAGCTTCAAAAATATATTTCTCAATAGTCTATGTTGAATCCTTCTCCAACTCTCGTGCTAAAAACCTAACTTAAGCTATATATAGTATTTACAAAGTAACCCTAGAATTTACAAAGAAAAGACAGCTGGCATCTAATATGTTATGCAAGTACGACTCGTAGGATGACTTATCAGTCGTAGTCTATGTCTTGTATCAGGTTCTTGGCATCTTGGACTAAACTGGTATGACCTATAGGTATGAGTCGTTGCTTGAGCTACGACTCGTACGTTGGTCTCGTAGTCTTGGTCTCTAGTTTTTGGTCCAACATCTTAGCTCTCTGATTCTTGCTACGAATCCACTTATACAAGTCATAGTGAAACTTACGACTCATATGATGGCCATGTAGGGGTGACCTCTACTTATCAGATTTCTGAATTTTGGTCTCTGATTCTTGCTACGACACGACCCTACGAATCATAGCTTGAGCATTAAGGGTAGCTATTGTTGTAAGCAAATGCAATGAGTGAAAGATGTTCTTCCCAACTACTCTTAAACTACAAAACACAAGCTCTAAGCATGTCTTGAAGTTTTTGGATAGTCCTCTCAGCTTGGCAATCTATTTGAGGATGAAAGGCCATGCTAAGCTTAACCTAGACCTCTTTGGAAAGACCTCTAAAAGTGAGAAGTCAATTGAGCACTACTATCCAAAATAATAGACAAAGATACCCCATGCAACCTAACCAACTCATGAAAATACAACTTGGCATAATCTTAGGCACCATAAGTATTTTTGAATGGTAAGAAGTGAGTCGACTTTGTCATTCTATCCACAACAACCTAAATAGAGTCAAAATGTTTCCTAATCTTAGGCAACCCAACCAAAAAATCCATGTTGATATCTTCCCACTTCCAAGTAGGAATTTCTATATCTTTGGCTAGGCCACCCGAACTTTGATGTTCGGCTTTCATTTATTGGAAATTGTGACATCCGGATATGAACTTGGGAATGTCTCTCTTCATAATACCCCACCAATACACCTCCCTCAAGTCTCTATACATCTTTTTAGAACTGGATAGAATGGAATTGGGTGAATTAAGGGCCTCCTTTAAGATCAATTCTTTCAAATCATCCACATTTAACACATACAATCTACCTTGGTAGCTAAAGACACCATCTCCCCCTTTTGAGATAACCTCCACTTTATCATCTCCCACAAATGCCTTCAACTCTAGAAAGGTGGGGTCAAGATCTTGTTTTGCCTTTACCTCCTCAATCATGTAAGACTTCGAACCATTAACAACCACTACACCACCATTATTAACTTCATCCAACCTAACCCCCAATCTAGCCGACCAGTGTACCTCTCTAGCCACCTCTTTTCCACCATCATCAACATGAGCTAGCCTATCCACACATCCCTTACTTAGATCATCGGCCACAACATTAGCTTTGCCAGGGTGATAATGCACATTCATATCATAAACTTTAAGGAGTTGTAACCACCTTTTTCTTCTCAAGTTAAGGTCTTTTATAGTGAATACATCTTGGAGACTCTTGTGGTCGATAAACATATAAACATGAACCCACACAAGCCATGACACCAAATTTTCAAAGAAAATACCACGGCTGCTAATTCAAGATCATGAGGGGGGGGGGATAATTCTTCTCATGCACCTTAATTTATCTAGAGGCATATGCTATCACCTTACAACTTTGAATTAGAACACACCCCAAATCGATTCTTGATGCATCACAATATACAACAAATCCTTCCAACCCTTCATGTAGAGACAAGATAGGAGCTGAGACAAGCTTATCTTTCAAAGTTTAGAAACTCTTCTCACATTCATCGGCCCATACAAATTTTGCCTTCTTTTGTGTCAACTTTGTCATAGGAGAAACCATTTACAAACCTCGGGTAATAACCTGCCAAACCCAAGAAACTTCTAATGTTCAATGGAGTCAAAGGTCTAGACCAATTTCTAATCAACTCCATCTTCTTTGGATCTATCTTAATGTCATCACCTGACACCATATACCCTAGAAAAGCAACCTCTTTCAATCAAAACTCATATTTTTCATATTAAGCATATAATCTCTCCTCCCTTAGGATTTGCAAGACCACCCTCAAGTGATTCACATGATCCTCTTCATTATAGGAATAATCAAGATATCATCAAGAAAAACCACCAAAAACAAGGCAAGGTAGGGTTTAAAGACCCTATTCATGAGATCCATAAATATAGCTGGTGTATTAGTTAGCTTGAAGGATATAATCACAAACTCAAAGTGCCTATACCTAGTCCAGAAAGTCATCTTAGGAATCTCACACTCCCTTGCTATAACTTGGTGATACCTGAACATAAGATCAATCTTAGAAAAAGTGATTAGCCCCTTCAAGTTGATCAAAAAGGTCACCAATCCTTGGTAGAGGATACTTGTTCTTTATGGTGACTCTATTAATTTATTTGTAATTAATGTATATTCTAATAGAACCATCCTTTTTCTTCACAAATACACCGGTGCACCCCGAGATGACTTACTAGGCCTTATGAAACCCTTTTCCAATAAATTACTCTCCTTCAACTCCGCCTAGGTCATTTGGTAAGGGGGAATAGAAATATGTTAAGTATCGGGATAGAGGTCTATATCAAAGTCTATTTCCCTTTCGAGAGAAACACTGGGAAGATCATCGAAAAATATATCAAAAAATGCATTAACCATTGGAACCATCTCAAAAGGAAGGACTTTAGACTCAACATCCCTAACCCTCAAAAGATGATAAAGATAATCCTTAGAGATAAACTTTTGGGCTTTAAGGCAAGAAATGAATTACCCTTGAGCACCATATCATGACTTTTCCACTCAAGGATGGGCTCATTAGGGAATTGAAATTTAACACTATGGGTTCTATAATCAATAGAAGCATAATATGTATGCAACCAATTCATCCCAAGAATGATATCAAAATCGAATCATATCTAACTTAACAAAATCACAAGGCAAGATTTTATGTAATATGAACACAAGATAATTTCGATAGAATCTTCTAGCAATAACGGACTCACCAACAGGGGTTGACACTTCATATGGTTCACACAACAATTTGGGACTAACATGATGCTTTATGGCAACAAAAGGAGTAATAAAAGAAAGAGTGGAACCCGGGTCTATCAAAGCATACACAACAAAATTAAAAACTTTTAACATACCGGTGACGACATCGGGCAACTCATCCAACCCTTGTCTCCCTTTAATAACATAGAAACTTTGCCTTAGTGCATCCATTTATTGGCCTCCTCTTTGCTTTTGACTCGCATATGCACCTTGGCCTTGCGGGAGACCATTTCTACCTTTGTTTTGAGCATAAGGACAATCAAACACCTTATGACCCACTTTACCACAACCATAGAAAGCATTAGAGTTTTTCATACATGGGCCATTATAGTTCCTACCACATCTTTATCACATACGGTTAGGCACCCTACCACCACCACCTTAGAATCTCAAATTATCATTAGCGAACCTCCTATTAGGAGAATTGGAAGGCCCTTGGCCTTGGAATTTGTGGCCTTGAGGAAACCTGTAACCCTTGGAATTTCGGAATCCACCTTCAAAATAAGCCCTCTTGGACTCCCCACTCCTTCTTTTTCTAAGTTTCTCCCCATCTAGTTGTTCAACATATGTCATAAGGCAGGACAAATCCATATCACCTATTAGCATGGCGGTATGACACTCCTCATTAACTAAGTCAGACACACCCGAAACAAATTTGTTTATCCTCAATCTCGGCTCAGAAACCAATTATGGTGCATACTTGTAGAGTTGGTTGAACTTGAGGGGATACTCTCTCACACTCATTGAACCTTGCTTAAGGTTCATAAACTCTATCATTTTAGCCTTCCTAAGCTCGAGATAAGAAAGAATCCATTGAGGAATGCGGCTTTGAACTCCTCTCAAGGAAACGTACTATCATCATCTCTCCTCTCCAACTTCAATTGTGTAAACCAAATTTGAGCCACCCCTTTTCATTGGTAAACCACCTGAAATGACCCCAAAAAGTGCCTGAAAATGTACCTCAGAAGTGCCTAGGATCGTAATTTCCATATATCTCAAAATTTGTGCGTGATATCAAAAATACAACTTCATATCCTTGTTTAGGGGTCAAATTGAGTGGAGAATATGTCTAAACCCGATTTAAGAGCAACCATAGAAAAATTTAAAAATCATAAAAATGTGATTTCTACTGAGGTTTCTATGCCCCTGGCACGATACGCTAAGGACGTGCCTCAGTTTATTTTATGTGCAGCTTTTCTTATCCGATCCAAGGGTTTTGGTTCATGGGCCTAAGTATTCCCATGTGTGAAAATTCCTATAGTTAGTATTTTTTCATGCCCATATCATCCGAGATATTCCCAAATACTCTCTCAAACACTTAGACAATATATTATCTCCAATTTTCATGTCTGAAAACTCATCCAAATTCTATGGTTCTCATTCAAGCTTCAAGTCTCCATCTCCAATCTTTTTCAAGGATTCTCCCAAGCTAAGGTATCTGGGTTTTTTTTCATGGGTTCCTTTTACCCATATACCCAAGCGTCCTTTTAGTTAAAATTGCATGATTTGAAGTTTATTTACTTATGGATCCTACTTATTATGAATTTCACTACACACTATGTTAGGGTTTCATGAAATTATAGTTATTTTAGTAGCTATGAACCTAAGTTCTATTGTGAGATTTAATGAAGGGTTTGGATATATATTGCTTGAGGGCGTTACAAAGTATCTATTAATGGTTTTACATTGATTTTTCAAGCATGTTTACACTCTTGAATTACATGGTTTTACATTTACACTACGCACCCGCCAAGTGTTTGATAAAATGTTTAGTCAATGTGTTTTGGAGGAAATGAAGGTCTAATGCACGTGTTATGAGTTAAATGACTGTATCATGATGAAAGGAATATATGTATATGATATTTTCCTGTATATTGTTGGAATTTGATCGTGCGTTGCTCAGGGGGTTAAGAGCCTAGGTAACCCTGTCGAGGTGTTTATCCCTCGATTCTAACGAAAGGGTTATGCCTTGGTAATCAGGTTAAGGGGTTACTACCTAAATTACCAGGGGTAGTAGGGTATGAGTATCCACTAACCAATCAAAGGGTTCATCCTTGGTAACCGGGTTAAGAGGTTTGTTCCTTATTCACCAAAAGGCGGTAGGGTGTGATGATCCACCAACCATTCAAAGGGGTTTGTACCTTGGTAGACTATGGGTTTTATGATGTTGGTCTATTTTTACACCTTGTATTATATTCTATGTAAGTATGTTTTACTTGAGCATTGATCATACATGGCATATTGCTAATATCTTATCTATTGCCTACTATTATGTATTTTGGTTATGATGCTTATCTCTTGTGGCATTACATCCTACATACTTAGTACATTCAAGTGTACTAATGCATACTCTAGGCTTACATAATATTACCATGTAGGAACTGGAGCCCCACTTGATCCTCCTCCTCCATGTGGCTAGTACGATATCTCTCAAGCTTTTTGGTGAGTCCTCCATTTTGATGATGATTTTTATGATCTCATGCTATGTTCTAAGACTATCTTTTTTATGTATATATTACCTATGACGGTGATCCCAGTAGCTTATCTTGGCTCCCGCTAAGTATCTAAGTTTTAGAGGTGTTATTGGACATGTTATGTATAATAGTATAAGCTTCGACTCTCCATTCACTATTGATGTTTGTGATATGAAAATTGCCATTAAGCCCCGTTTATCCCAATTTACTATCTCTTATTGTATTTTATTATTTCGGGACCGAGGATGTGTAAAGATATGTAAAGAGGCTTGCTTAGGGTCCCTTCGAGTTTTGCCATACGTCGTGTCACGTCTAGGCGCTAGGCTTGGGTTTGGATAAACTAGGTATCAGAGAACTAGATTGTTAGATCCTCAGAGCCTAACACACCATGTTGATTAGAGTCTTATTTATGGTTGTATTGTGTACCACAACTATGAATAAGAGGTTGTGAGGCGTTTTAGGAAATATTTCCCTTCTTCATGTTCTAAGTCATATGATAGAGTTGAAATAAGGTTTTTCCCTCCCTAATGATTGTTCTTTGCTATTCTAGATCATGCCTAATACAAGAGAAAGAAGAGCCCGCACTCCCGAGGAACAATCGGGTTATGGTGAGCTTTGGGATACTCTCACTTTGCTTGCACAAGTTGTGGCTAATCAAGCCAATCAAGGGGCCCAAGCCCCTCATGCTTCTACATCGGCATCTCGGGTAAGAGACTTCATAAGGATGAATCCCCCAGAATTCTATGGGTCAAAGGTGGATGAGGACCCTCAAGACTTCATTGATGAGGTCTACAAGGTTTTGGCTATTATGGGTTTTAGGTCGGAGGAGAAGGCGGAGGTGGCGTCTTACCAACTCAACGGGGTGGCATAAATATGGTTTGATTAATGAAAGGAGGAGAAGGGAATCAATAATGTGGTGCTATGGGAGGAGTTCAAGGCAGTATTTTTTAATCGGTTCTCCCTTCCTGATCTTGGGGAAGCCAAATTGGTGGAATTTATGGATTTGAGACATGGGAATTTGAGTGTGAGAGAATATTCCCTCAAGTTTGATCAACACTTTATATATTCTCCCCACTTAGTGGCTGACCCAAGTGTAGAATGAATAAATTTGTGATGGATGTTTCTGGCTTGTTAAGTGAGGAACGCCAGTCCGCCATGTTGATTAGTGATATGGATTTGTCCCATTAGATGACCTATGCTGAGCAAATGAATGAGGAAAAGTTGAGAAAGAGGAGTAATAAGGCCAAAAGGGCCCACTTTGAAGGTAGGTTCCAATGTCCAAAGGGTGGCTGGTTCTAACAAGGCCAAAGGATTTCTCATGCTTCTAATAGGGGGTTCGCCAATGACTTTCCAAGGGCCCAAGGTGTTGGGGGTGTGGTTCCTAATGGTGTGTGTCCAAAATGTTGTAAGGGCCATGGGGGCCCATTTTTGAGGGACACTAATGCATGTTATGGGTGTGGAGAGGTTTGTCACAAAATGGTTTAATGTCCTTATAAGCGCAACAAGGGTAAGAAGGTTTGTCCACAAGGTGCTAATGCGGTTCCTTTGGGAAGGGGTGGTCAACAAAGTTGTGCCCTAAGTCATAATCGGTTTTATGCTTTTTTATGGGAGGAAAAGGGTTAATGAGGTGCCCGACATTGTTACCGGTATGTTAAAAGTCTTTGATTTTGATGTATATGCATTGATTGATTTGGGTGCCACACTTTTATTTGTTCACCCCTTTGTTGCCAAAATATTCCATGTTGAGCCTGAATTATTGTGTGAGTCATATAAGGTATCTATTCCTATTGGTGCATCTATTAATGCTTAAAAGGTCTATAGAAATTGTCTCATTTGCATCTTGCATAAAATATTACCTTATGATCCTTCTGAGTTTGATATGGTCGATTTTGATGTCACTCCTGGGATGGATTAGTTGCACGCATACTATGCCTCTTTTGATTGTAGAACCCATAGGGTCAAGTTTTAATTCCTAAATGGACCTATTCTTGAGTGGGAGAGCCATGATGTGGTGGTCAAAGGTAGGTTCATCTCTTGCATTAAAGCTTTTAAGTTGATCTCTAAGGGGTATCTTTATCATCTTGTGAGGGTTAGGGATATGAAGTCCAAAGTCCTTTGCATAAAGTCGCTTCCGGTGGTAAATGAGGTCCTTCATGTCTTTCCAAATGACCTTCCCAGTGTTTCTCCCAAAAGGGAAATAGATTTTTGTATAGATCTCCTCCCCAATACTTAACCCATTTCTATTCCCCCTTACCGTATGGCCCCAGCGGAGTTAAAGGAGTTGAAGGAGCAATTGAGGGACTTGATGGAGAAGGATTTCATTAGGCCGAGCCAATCACCTTGGGGTGCACCAGTGTTGTTTGTAAAGAAGAATAATGGGTCCCTTAGAATATGTATTAACTATAGGCAACTTAATAGGGTCACCATCAAGAATAGGTATCCTCTTCCAAGAATTAATGATTTGTCTGACCAATTGCAAGGGGCTAGCCACTTCTTTAAGACTGATCTTCAGTCCAGGTACCATCAAGAGAAGGTGAGAGAGTGGGACATTCCCAAGACGGCCTTCTGGACTAGGTATGGGCATTTTGAGTTTGTTGTGATGTCCTTTGGGTTGACCAATGCATCGACTAACTTCATGGATCTTATAAATAGGATTTTCAAACTCTATCTCGATTCATTTGTTGTGGTCTTCATTAATGATATTTTGATCAATTCTCATAGTGAGGAGGAGAATGTGGGCCGTTTGAGGGTTGTGTTATAAAATTTTAGGGAAGAGAAGTTATATGCTAAATATGAGAAGTGCGAATTTGTTTTTAAAGAAGTCGCCTTTCTAGGTCATATGGTGTCGGGGGATGGTATTAAAGTAGATCCTAAAAAGATGAATGTGATTAGAAATTGGCCTAGACTATTAACCCCATTGGATATTTGGAGTTTCTTGGCTTAGCAGGTTACTATCGGAGGTTTGTGAATGGGTTCTCTTCTATTGCCTCTCCCATGACAAAGTTGTCTCAAAAGAAAGCCAAATTTGTGTGGTCTGATGAGTGTGAATGGAGTTTCCAAACATTGAAAGATAAACTTGTGTCCACTCCAATATTGTCACTACTGGAATGGCTAGAGGGATTCATTGTATATTGTGATAGTTCCCTGGTTAGTTTGGGTTGTGTGTTAATGCAAAATGAGAACATGATAGCCTATGCTTCTAGATAGCTTAAGGTCCATGAAAAGGAATTATCCGACCTATGCTCTACAGTTAAGCTACCGTGGTCTTTGCTTTTAAAATTTGGCATCCCTATTTGTATGGGATGCATGTTGATGTGTTCACCGATCAAAAGAGCCTCCAATATGTCACCACTTAAAATGTTCTCAACTTGAGGCAAAGAAGGTGGTTAGAACTTCTTAAGGATTATGATATGAGTGTACCTTATCATCCAAGTAAGGCTAATATGGTGGCAGATGCTTTGAGTAGGGTGTCCATTGATAAACTTGTTCATGTTGATGATGGTGGCATAGGGGTGGCTAGGGAGGTCTATTGGCTGCCTAGATTGGGAGTTAGGTTGGGAAAGGGTGATGATAGTGGTGTTGTTGTTGATGGTGCTAAATCTTCATTGGTTGAGGAGGTGGAAGTTAAGCAAGATCTTGATTCCTCCTTATTAGTATTGAAGGCCTTGGCAAAATATGGTAAGATGGAGATTTTCTTCCAAGGGAGAGATGGTGCCCTTCAATACCAAGGTAGGTTGTATGTGCCTTGTGTTGATGGCTTGAAGGAAAAGATTCTAAATGAGGCTCATGGTTTTTCTTACTCTATTCACCTAGGGTCTACTAAAATGTATATAGATTTGACAGAGGTGTATTAGTTGGGAGGCATGAAGAGGTAAATTGCCAAATTTGTATCCGGTTGGCATAATTGCCAACAAGTCAAAGTCGAACACCAAAGGTGGGATGGCCTAACACTAGACATAGAGATTCTTACATGGAAGTGCGAAGAGATTAATATGGATTTTGTGGTTGGATTTCCCAAGACTAGAAAGAGTTTTGATTCCATTTGGG
>DF358124.1:12467-43909 GCA_000787875.1 Solanum virginianum | reverse complement strand
CGAGGTACAAACTGCTCAATAAAGTTACTGGGGCCTATAACCCCTGAGTGAGGCTTTGTCAAATCCCAACACTATAGAGATAATATCATATACATACATTTATTTAATCATCATATAGTCATTCAACTCATAAAATATGAATTTGACCTTCAATCCCTCAAGAAACCCATAACCGGACATTTTATCAAATACTTAGTGGGTGTGTAGTGCTAATGTAAAACTATGCAATTCAAGAATGAAATTATGATAGAAAATTCCATGTAAAGCCATCAATAGATACTTGGTAACACCCACTAGCAACATACATCAATACCCTTCATAAAATTTCACAATAGATATTAGATTCATAGCTCAAAGCATGCTAAAACAACCATATTTTCATGAATCCCGATATAGTTGCAGCAAAATTCATAATAAGTATGACCCATGAGTAAAGAAACTTTAAATCATGCAAGTTTAAGTAAATGGGAGTATGGGTATCACGGGTGAAAGGAACCCATGAAAGAAACCCACATACATTAGCTTTGGAGAATAGCTTGATGAAGATTGGAGATGGAGACTTGAAGCTTGAACGATAACCTTTGAATTTGGATGAGTTTTGTGACTTGAATTTAGGAAATGAAATATTTTCTAAGTGTTTGGGAGTGTATTTGGGAATGCCTTGAATGATATGAGGGTGAAATAAAGCTAACTATAGGCATTTTTACACATTGGAACACGTAGGCCCAAGACCTAAAGCCTTGGACTAAGATAGAAAAATTGGGCGAAATTTGTACTAAGGCACGCCCTTGGCGCTTTGGGCCACGGGCGCGAAAACCTCTTTGGAATTCAATTTTTGGGAAATTGAAATTGCAATTCGTTTACTCTAAAATCGGGGTTAGACCCATTTACTACTCAATTTGCCCCTACAAATAAGAATATTAAGTAGGATTTTTGATATCGCGCACGGAACATGAGGTATATGGAAATTATGATTCTAGGCACTTCTGAGGCACATTTTTGGGCACTTTTTGGGGTCATTTCATCCAATGCACATCTTATGAGTTGAATGACTTTATGATTAACAACTATATAAAGGGGTCTTAATAAAACAAAAAAAGAAGAAGAAGACGAACAAGAAAAAGAGAATACATAGAAAAGTTCTGCTCTTCAGTGGTGATCCGCATACAAAAGAGTTTTGTCTATAGTGTTGGAATGTCACCATGCCTTGCTCGGAGGGTTAAGAGCCTGAGTAACCATGTCGAGGGGTTTGTACCTCGATGCTAACCAAGGGGTTGTGCCTTGGGGGTTAGTACCTCAATCACAAAGGCTGGTAGGGTGCGATGATCCACCAACTAACCAAAAGGGTTTGTACCTTGGTAGGCTATGGGTCGATGTATTATATTCTATGTAAGGATGTTTTACTTGAGTGTTAATCATACATGTCATATTACAAATATGTTATCTATTGCCTACTATTATGTACTTTGAGTATGATTCTTATCTCTTCTTGCATTGCATCCTATATACTTAGTAATTCAAACATACTAATGCATACTCTATGTCTACATAATGTTACCATGTAGGAACCGAACCCCACTTAATCATCCTCCTCCACGTGTCTAGTACGACATCTCTCAAGCTCTTTCGTGAGTCCTCTATTTCGGGAATGATGTTTATGATTTCATGCTATGTTCTAAGAAAATCTTTCTTTTATGTATATATTGACTATGAGGGTGTGCCCAGTAGCTTGTCTTGGCCCCCTCTAAGTATCTAAGTTTTAGAGGTGTTGTTGCACATGTTATGTATAATACTATAAGCTTTGACTCTCCCTTGACTCTTGACGCTAATGTTATCAAAATTGTCCCTTAGCCTCATTTGTCCCTATTTATTATCTCTTATTTTATTTTATTACTTTCATAACCAAGGATATGTAATGATATGTTAAGAGCCTTGCTTGGAGTCCCTTCTGGTTTCCCCATGTCTCGTGTCATGTCTAGGCCCTAGGCTTGGGTCATGACACCGCCACCTCCACCTTTTCCTCTGAATTGGCCCCTATGAAGGATAGTACTTTATGCACCTCATCGTTGAACTCTTGGGGATCCTCCTCCGATTTTGATCCATAGAACTTTAATGGGTTCATTCTTGTGCAATCCCTCACCCTAGAAGCCAAAGAGGGAGCAAGAGGGGCTTGGACTCGTTGGTGAATTTTGTTGGTCATAGCACGAGCCAACATTGTAATAGTATCACGAAATTCATCTTGGGCTACCCCTCCACCTTGAGGAGCTTGAGGAGTGGGAGGGGTCAGTTGCTCCTCGGGTATACGAACTCTCCTTAGTCTCCCTCTTTGAATCAGCATAATCTAGAAGAGCACAAAATATTCGTTAGGGGAAAAGCCTTACGCTCACATCTAAAGCATGGTATAGACCATGAAGCAGTGAAACATTTCCTAAAACGTCTCATAGCCTCCCACTCATAGTTGAGGCGTGCTTCACAACCATCAATAAGACTCTAATCGATATGGTTTGTTCGATTTCGAGGACCATTAATAACCTAGTACTCTGATATCAAGTTTATCACGACCCAAGCCTAGGGCCTAGACGTGACACGATGAATAGGGAATCCCGATGGAACCCTAAACATGCCTCTTAGCATATCAATCACACATCCTTAGTTGTGAAAGCAAAATCAAAACAACAAGAGATAAATAAGGGAAACAAGATTAAGGGAAGTCTTTGGTAATCATAAAAAATTTCAATAGTCAAGCTCATAGCATAAGTACATCTCCGACATGGAATGGAGCAGGGGCCAAGAAACTTTTTGGGCTCACCCTCTTAGTAGCAAGTGTTCAACATAAAGAAATGACAAATGGCAAGAGTATCATAGATAGCATCCTCGGACTTAAGATCTCACCAAAGCTTAACTCTAAAGCACTGAACTAGCCACGTGGAGCATGGTCAAAAGGTGCTCTGGTCCCTATATGGTAATATCATGTAGGCGTAGAGTATGTGTTAGTACGTTTGAATATACAAAGTATGTAGGATGCAATGCAATAAGAAATAAGCCAATATAGTCAAAATGCATAATCATAAGCAATGGATAAGTATAATATAAAAATGGCATGCATGATCAATGCTTGGAGTTAAACATGTTTGTAAATCATATAACTTGCAAAATATATATTACATGTAGGGGAAGATACCATTGTAGACAGTAAAATTTTATTAATCAGTCCATATTAAATGTGAATTAAATCTTAAATTCATGATATATTGACCATGTCAAACTATTGGTTAATGAGATATGATTAATATTTAAGTTAAAATTATATGACTTAAATAAAATTCAAATTATATTTGCGTCAATCCATTAAGTTTAGAAGACAAGCCCAACTCATGTTCTTCAAGCCGAAGGTCTTCTAAAATTAATTGAAGACCAAAAAACCCTCCAAAACTCTAACTAACAACTATATAAAGGGGTCTTAATAAAACAAAAAAAGAAGAAGAAGACGAACAAGAAAAAGAGAATACATAGAAAAGTTCTGCTCTTCAGTGGTGATCCGCATACAAAAGAGTTTTGTCTCCAAGTTGTAAGCCGCAAGTTCCCATATTTCTGCGATTGTGATTAAAGTTTGGCTCCACATTCATAGTGAAATTTCAACAAATATTTTTTCAATTCAAGAACAAAGCAAAACACTTGAGTTGATGATCGTGAGGAAAAGAATCAGAGGATTACATCTTTTTTTTTAGATTTTTATAGTGATTGTGTCCTTTGCATAAATTCTTGAAATACAAATATTGTTGTCTACCTCTACTTTTTTTTCTTGATTTATTATTTTTTAGGAACAAAACTTAATTGCTTATAAATTGGCATGCCCAGTGGGACAATATTCACCTCTCATCTCCTCTCTTCAAAAAAAAATATATAATTCAAGAGCACTAAGACGACTTTCAAAAAGGTCAACTCAAAATTCTCATCTGCAAAATTTTGATCTCTTTAAAGTTACCAAAAAAATTATCAATACGGCCACAATGGACATCGACTTCAAATCGGATGTTTTTGTGGATATTAACTCCGCAAATGGCTTGAAAATTACCATTAAGATTGTGGCCTAAATTAAGAGTAAAACTGGAATGCTGGGACAACAAGCGCCACCTAAATCATCTCCTGTTTATTATTTGTCTTCTCCAAAAGAAGAGATATCCTCTCTGTATGTTCTACAAAAGGGAAAGACATCACTAAGGTAGTATAAAGAACGTTGGATCGACTAAGACTGTCATAAGAACGACGTTGACAGTCTAATGATCCCTTCGTGCATAAAGATGATAATGTCTTAAGCGCTAGATCTGCGATGATCTTCCTTCATGTTACTTCTCAATATAAGTTATATCTTAGAGATGTTCCGCACTATTATTCATCCTCTATGGTGGTTTTGCAAGCAATGGTAATTGAAACTTTCACAATAGAAGAACAACTTGGAGATTTGACGAATGCAGTTGAAAGCCTATCAAAATACAACAAAGGTCAAGACGCCCAAATTACCAAGTTGACAAATATGATAGAGAATATAAAGGAGAGAGAATCTACTCATTTATATATGGAGCTTCATGAACCACAAGAAGAAAGAGAGTCTTTCACAAAACAAGAAACAACGATCCAAGAGTTTTAAGTGTCTACTGAAGGCCTAATTCCAGTTGACCAATTGAAAGATTTCATCATGGAGGCTATCAAAGATAAGTCAAAGCCTATATCTAAATCTCCACTCATATATGTAAAGACATATTCTCAAAAAATTGATAACCTAAAGATACATGCTGGCTATCAACCTCCTAAGCTACAACAATTTGATGGTAAGGGAAATTCGAAACAACATATCATACACTTTGTCAAAACTTGCAATATTGCTCGAAGATATGCTAATCATCTTGTTAAGCAGTTTGTTCGAACACTTACAAGAATTGCTTTCGAGTGGTATATAGATCTTGAACCTGGTTCTATTAATAGCTGGGAGCAGATGGAGCAGTAATTTCTTAAGCATTTTTATACCACAAGAAGTGTTGTAAGCATGATAGAGCTTACTAATTCCCACCAAAGGGATAATAAGAAAGTCATTAACTTCATTAATCATTGGAGGAGCTTGAGTTGTAACTTCAAAGATCGCCTTAGCCAAACTTCTGGGATCGAAATATGCATCATAAGTAACAGGGATCTTCGCTACATAATGCAAGGCATAGAACCTAAAATATTTGAAGAACTAGCAACATATGCTCATGATATGGAATTGAGTATCACCACAGATAAAGATCGAGTTTTACTTTACTTTGAGCCACATGAAGAAAATATACATGATATTAAGCATAAGGACAACCCTTCATCCAAAATTGAAATTGAAGAGTCTATGTAGATAGACATGCTCCTCGACACATGAGCATAAAATGTATGTCATGAAGCTCATATATTTGAGCTAAGTCTTCAAGTTGTGATGCTTATAAAATTTGAGCAAAGTTTGATAAATTCAAACTAAGTTTCCATATCATAAAGTTCTTCAAGTTCAACCAAAATCATTAAGTTTAAAAGCTCATTAAAGTAGAGCAAAGTCTTCAAGCTAAATACTCTTTGACTCACAAGCTTAAACTGCATCTCATGAAGCTCATCAAATTTTAGCGAAGTCTTTGGTTTTGAAGATCCTCAAATTTGAACTACTTCTTCAAAAGTGAAGCTCATCAAATTCGAGCTAAGTCTTCAAGTTGCAAAAGATCCATAAAATGACTTAAATTTTTAAGTTATTACTCTTGGTCCGCATGAGTTTAAATTTATATGACCAAAAATAAATTTATTAGGTTGAAAACCTCAAAATAAGTGGTCAAGGAAAATAAAAGAAAACTCACATATTTTGCATTGAAGTGTAAAGTAAATATATTTTATTGCTTCTAAAAATTACAAGAGTATTTATATATCAACAATGATAAGAAAAAAATTGATGTATCACACATCCTGTACAATAGGAAGAAAACAAATGAGATTGGATGTCAAAAGTTAACTTGCCAACTCATTTTAAATGTCTTTATCAAGTTTGCATCATCTCTTGATCAAACATCTTTATTTCAAATATTTTTATAGTTCAACGCAATCATAAATGAGTCTTTATCTTCAGGGTGGAGGCATATTTTAAAGTTCAATTTGTGAAGTTGATGTATCAAGTAGTTTCTCTCCAAATCTAGGACAGACTACACAAAAATATCTTTCTTTCTAAAGCCGAAATCCAAGAGGAAAAGATACAAAGTGTAGTTCATCATCAAAGCTGCAACTACAGAGAAAAAGGCACACAATGTTTTTCATCGCCAAAGCCGCAACTATAGAAGAAGATATACAATATGGTTAATCACTAAAGATGCAATTCCAAAAAAAAAAGATGCATCAAGTATGTTTGTCATCGCCAAAGCCACAATTGCTTAAAAAATGCATTAAGTGTGGCTCGTTGATAAAATCGCGTCTACAAATCAAGATACACCAAGTGGTTCCTTATCAATTTTAGATTACCCTCATATTTATTTTTGTTTGATATCAAGACTGTATCCAGTCTATTGTGAATCTATACAAAACAATAATAAAAGGTGTGATGTGTCTTATGATGCCAATAGCACGAAACTTCAAATAAGCATAGTGAAAAGTGTGGCATATGTACTCACACATGATGACTACGATCCTACTGGCTTAAAGATTTTATATTTTTTTCCTCCATGTGGATGAGGGAAGAAGTCTCAGTCAATACAAAAATCGATATGCGGCTCTTCGGTGAAAACACAGATAAGTGAATTCATAAATATTGTTTAAAGTCACACCAATGTTGATTGTGTAGCTAATTTTACAAAAAAATAATTTTGACCATTTGATAAGGAATTTGGCTTTAGTCTTTAGAGTGTTTGAAGAAATTGAAGTCTACTTTCTATAAAATGAAGTCGTCTTTCATTTGGATGCTCATACACCAAGATACAAAAATTTTGGTGAGACTCCATAAAGTTGTAAAAAAGAAATCAGATCTAGAGAAGCAAAATCAAAAAATCAATTCTCAACAATAAAGAAGAATTTTGACATTAATCTTCGGATATGTTGTAGATTTATGAGTCTAGTTTCTGAAAAATTAAATGGATCATGATTTCGATATTTCTACAACAAGATGTGAATTTTTTGCCGCAAGTGTGGTGCGCTTAAATAAAAGTGACAAAAAATTACAAAATAAATATTACCTGATGGAGATGGATTTGATCGAGCTTAGTGATGTCACACATTGATAATCAACCTCCATGGGAAAATAGATATTTATAGATAACAAAATTACATAAAAATTTTTCCTACAAATTATGGAAAACCCATAATTGAAATCAAATTATGGTAAATTTTCCTAGGAACCAAATTATGGAAAATTTCATAGGACTCAAGTTATGAAAAATTTCATAATATTCAAGTTATGAAAAATTCCATAGGAATCAAGTTAAGGAAAATTTCATAGTATTCAAGTTATGAAAAATTCCATAGGAACCAAGTTATGAAAAATTCCATAGGATTCAAGTTATGAAAAAATTCCACATCATTCAAGTTCGAAAAAATTCAATAGTATTCAAATTATGAAAAATTACATAGGAATCAAGTTATGAAAAAAATTTATTGGAGGAAAAATTACATAGAGATCAAGTTATGGAAATTTTTTATTGGAGTCAAATTATGGAAAATCTCCATTGAATCAAATATGGAAAGTTTTGAATAACTTCCCACGAGAAAAATATTTGATTCATGAATACTTCAATCCCTGTCTTTAAAAGTTGACAGGTCAAGCACCCCGACAAGCCTTGAAGTAGGGGCTTTTGTAGACGGTGAAATTTTATTGACCAGTCCATATTAAATGTGAATTAAATCTTAAATTCATGATACATTGACCAAGTCAAATTATTGTTTAATAAGGTTAGATTAATATTTAAGTTAAAATTATATGACCCAAATAAAATTCAAATTATATTTGGGTCAAATAAAATTTAAATTATATTTGGGTCAGTCCATAAATTTGACAAGACAAGCCCAACTCATGTTCGACAAGCCCAACTCATGTTCTTCTAAAATTAATTGAAGACCAAAATACCCCCAAAATTGTAACTTGAAACTATATAAAGGGTTTTAATAAGACAAAAATAGAAAAAGAAGAGCAACAAGAAGAATAGAATACATACAAAAATTCTGCTCTTCAGTGGTAATCCGTAAGTCTTCCGCATAAGAAGGAGTTTTGTCTCCAAGTTGTAAGCCGAAAGTTCCCATATTTCTACGATTGTGATTAAAGTTTGGCTCTGCATTCATAGTGAAATTTCAACAAGTATTTCTTTGATTCAAGAAAAAATCAAAGCTCTTGAGTTGATGATTGTGAGGAAAAGAATCATAGGATTACATCTTTTTTTTAGATTTTTATAAAGGTTGTAACCTTCGCACAAATTCTTGAAATCCAAATATTTTTATTTGCCTCTACTTTTCTTTTCTTGATTTATTATTTTTCAGGAACGAAACTTAGTCTCTTACAACCATAATCAATATACACCAAGCGAACTACTACTTGGAATCCAAGGTATGTCACCCCTTTGTAAGGTGTTTGAGGTATCCACCCCTCAACATAGTTATTAGGCATGTCACCCCCCCAACAAGGTAATCGAGGTATCCACCCCTCAATATGGTGATTGGCCATATAACCCCCCAACAAGTTAATCAAGGTATCCACCCTTCAACAAGGTAATTGGGCATGTCGTCTCCCAACAAGGTGATTGAGGTATCCACCCCTCAAAATGGTGATTGGCCATGTCACCCCTAAACAAGGTAATCGAGATATCCACCCCCCAGCAAGATGATCGAGGTATCCACCCCTTAACATGGTGATTGGGCATGTCAGCTCCTAACAAGGTGATCAAGGTATCCACCCCTTAACGTGGTGATTGGGAATGTCACCCCCAAACGAGGTGTGGTCTACTTGCAACACCGTAGATACTTTTCAAGAATTTAATGCAAGCATGCAAGCCTTTAATCATCATAAGGTCACTTGACTTATAAACCATGTAATAGATCATCAATAACTTAAAAATCCTTGTCAAGACATTTTATCAAACACTTGGTGGGTTCATAATTCTAGTTCCAAATCAGGCAATGCATGGGTGAAATAATATGAGAAAACACAATGTAAATCAACCCACCAACACATAGTAAAACCCTCATATAGGACACCTTGAAATCCATCATCAAATCTCATAATAGATCATAGTTTCATAGCTCAAAATATGCATAGTCTCAACAGACAAAATCAATTCATACTATAAGCTTGAAATAGATAGATATTCATAATCAATAAAAAATTTATAAAGCCCCAGCATAATTTATAATCAAAATTTATAATAAGAGATACCCATAGAAGATATAACTTGAAAACATGCAAATTTCTTAAAAAGAAAGTTTGGGCTCCATGATGGATGAAACCTATATACCTCAAACTCGAGTTTTCTTGAGATGAGCTTGAAGAGAACTTGGAGCTTGAATAGAATCCTTGAGTTCCAAAGCTAGGCTTGAAATTCTGGAAATTTGAATAAGATATTTTGTTAAGTCTTGGAGAGGCTTTTGAGTGATATAGAGTTGAAAAATGGCTAAGTATGGGTGATTTAACTCTTAAGTGGGCATGGGGATATGACCCCAATGCACTTGGCCAAAACAAGGAAAATAAGGAATAACTAACACTGCTCCGTGATGGTCCGCGTCATGGAGCCATTACGCACAGCTACTTTTTCCAAAAAATTTATGAAAATTATTTTTCTCTACGGGTCTTCTAAAATCCTGGTTATACCCATTCCCAACTTAATATTTCCCCCTGATCAAGTATATGAAATTGGATTTTTGATATCACACAGATTTTGAGATATATAGAAATTATGATTGTGGACATTTCTGAAGCATATTTTTTGGTGTTTTAATACATTTGCCTCCTAACTTCTCTATTGCATGAAGGATTTTATTAAAGTCCCGCCGATAAGTTAGTCCATTTTGTAAGCTTAGGATAACTCATAAAGTTCCTTCCAGAGATGGGTTCTAGAGTGGAAATCATGAACAAAACAAAGGTTAGGGAGTTAGGTTTACCTTAATTAGGTTGTTGATTCCCTAAGGAGTGATAGAAATGCTTTCCAACTTCAGTAGGTCTTCCTTCCATATGATGACAATTCCTCCAGATAGTTGTTACTAATTTGATTTAGGAATCGAAGTGGAGCGATTCAGTACGCTACTTGTTCTAAGCAGTGCTAGTTTATGCCTTCACTATTGCCTAACAGTTTCTCCTAAAGCTCATGCTATTGGCTCCCCTAGTGTTCTAGATGATGAAGTTCGTCATTGATAAGTGACATTGGCTCTGCTCCTGTTACTCTTTCCCCTTCTCCAATTGGGGTATTTGTAGTGGGTTCAAAGCTACTATTGTAGGTATAGTTTCCATTTTGTTCCTCAGATTCAAGGTGCATGCAGTTATGTGTTTTGGACATTGCACCATGATCTGGGTACTGGTAATCTCCTTGAAATCCTTGATTAGTATATTTTTCTAAAATATAAACCTCTGGACACAACTTTCCTGTGCTTGCTAAGATTTGTTCGATTTGCCATTGTCTTAGCAGTTCTAGGGTTGAGATTTCTTCCTCCTTACCAGGTTGCCACCTCTTTTGTGCTCTTGGTTTTGTTGTGTGTTAGTCTATGGGTTGGTCGCCATGAAGGGTACAAATCTCAGGCCCTTGTTGCTTGGGTAGAATAGGCAGAAGGGAAAGAAAGGGCAGTTTTGAAAGGTTTGTCCCATCAGTGATCCAAGTTCTTGCATTTGCATTATGTTCATTATCCTAGCCATATGGGTTCTTCTCAGAGTTGCCAACCATATCTGTATCCCAGCCCCTCGATTGCATGATCTAGACCCTCCTTGACTATCTATGCTAGGTACATAGGGTCTTGGACAAGGATAACTATTGGTTGTCCCTCCACCATGTTATAGAATATTAGTTGTATATCTTGTAGCCATATTCTAGCCACAATGTAGGTTTGTGAGTTTAGGGTAGTGGGCATGATACCAAGATCAACAGTGCTTTGTTGGTGTTTGGTGAGGATGAGGGGTTGGTAACTATAAAGCTAGTTTTGGGTATGGTATCACTTGGTTCTCTCCGATTATAATATTTAAAATCCTCTATTCAATAGAATTTAAGATCAGACATATAATATGTAGCAATAGATACTGTCATAGCTAATTTAAGTGCTAGTCTGTTCACTATAGTCCAATCCCCAACCAATGTGGGACTATAACTCCCTATAACAATCTTTTCTTGCTTAAGGGGGAGCCTCCATGGAACCTGACCCCAAAACCTTGTAAGGATGTAGTACCTTGGTCTATTGATACAATGTAAAGATATAGTACTCTAGTATAACTCAGTATACCTCAAAAGTTAGATCATGAGAGAAAGATTACTCAAGCCTATATAAGCAAAAAGTTCATTCCCCAACAAATGTGGGACTCTGACCCACTCTAATACCCCATTTACACTCTAACCTAACTGGAGCATGGGATTGGAGCCCAAATAAGGATGTACCATATATGGACATAAGCATTCCTCCCCTTGTAAGCTAGCTTTAGGTGCTAAAGTGCCATTTCACTACTTGATTTCACAACCATTTCAATTTGGACTCTAGGTCCACACTCCAATTGGGCTTGGATGTGAAGGTTGGTGTTAGAGTGAGCTGGAGTTCCATATTGGTTGGGAAATAAACTAGTAGTATACTTATATGGACTTAGGGAATCATCCCTTAATGAGCTATGTTTGGATGTTGAGTTAGGCCAAAGTGTCATATATTTACATAAACTAATTAAATTCATCAATTGACTAATTAAACCCTTTTATACTCATAAGCAAGTTATAATTATACTGAATAATATATATTATTTGTCTTTTGATTTATTAGTGGGTAAAATTCCTTATAGGTCCACATATCTATTTCATTAATTATTCTCAAAGATCTATGGAATCACTTTGAAGATTTCTCTAATAAAGTTTTATACTATTTTACACCAAGAACAGTGATTCACTTTAGGTAGAACATTTGACGTCTTCCTTTCTAGACTTGAAAAAAGAGACCAAAAAAATTAGGGCATGACAAACGGCAGCAGAGCAGAGGAACACAACATCATATTAGCGAGTATAGGAATGCTAGATGCTATGATTATGGAGATCATCTCCTTCTTGCCCTAGAAGTTGGTTCTTCAATGTAAAGTTTTGTACAAGAATATTAAAAGTATGATTTCTCATCTTGAATTTTCCAAACCTTTGTTCCAATGCTAAAAAAGACACTTCTAAACAACTCATTTATATCATAAATGATGGGAGATTATTCAAACAATTTCCAAAATCTCCTTAAACCAAATCGCGCAATCTATGACGACTTTATGTTATGATGTAGAAATTTTAGCCTCATGTAATGGTATAATTCTCTTTAAATATATGAGAATTAGGCATTACTGTATTTTCAATCCTATAACTAAATTTTACCAACTGATACCATATCTAATGTCTTCCACAAATAATTTAGAAGGACTAGGCCCAGCTGTAAGTTACCCAAGTTCAGACTAATACAATTTGGTAACTATTATTAACTGGTTGAAAATTCTAACATGTTGTACAAATTTCATCTACTTTCATTGGAGCGATCTAGTTTGTGGTGTGTAATCCAACTGAGAACCAATACTTTCACATCTTTACCCTTCAGTAGTACACCTATTTATTGTCACGACTCTGTATGTTCTTAGAAGTAATGGTAGTGTTTTAGCTATTATAAGAAAGAAATTTACATAAACAAGCAGGCTTAAAATCAATAAACTCTTCTCTCTTTGTATCAAAAGCTAGAACACTACTGTCACTTCTAAGAAAACACAAAGAATCATGCCATTAAATAGATGGACTACTAAAGGATAAAAATGTGAAAGTATTGATTATCAGTTCGAATTCTTGCCACGAGCTAGATCTATCTAATGAAAGTAGATGAAATTTATAGAACAAGTTAGAATTTTCAACCAAATTACTGATGATTACCAATTTGTATAGATCTGACTTTGGGTAATCAACAGCTATGCCTACTCCTTCTACATCTAGTATCACTTGGTGCTCCTCAGTTATGGGATTTAAAACACAATAATTCTTAAATCTCTCAAAGTGAAAGAGAATTGGACCATTACATGAGCACGAAATCTCTACGTCATAGCTTATAAAATTTGTCATAGATTGAGTGATTGGATTTAAGGATATTTTAGGGAATTGTTTGAATAATCTCCCATCATGTAATAAATAGATGACTTTGTAGAAATCCCTTTTCGATGTTAGAACAATATTATCAAAAATTTAGGATAAAAAATAATACCTTTAGCCCCAATGGGAGTATGGACATAGTCCAAATGGACATGGTTGTGATTCCATGTAATGAAATGATCTTTAACACCTAAAGCTATCTCAAGAGGGGAAATTACTTAAGTTTGTATAAGGTTCACCCTATTCATTCTCCCACTCTGTAACATATCTCACATGCTTCGAAAATGCCCTATAGTGTAATTGTAGAATATCTCAAAAATTGTGCATGATTTCAAAAGTCCAACTTCATGTTCTTGTTCAGGGGAAAATTATGTAGGAAACGGGTGGCCCTAGATTTTTTGTTGACCCGTAGCAAAAATAGTGACGATTCGTGACTAGTCTGCGTCGTACCTTGGGCGCAGAATAGTGCAATGTTTCCCTTAATTTTTCTGGCTTTACTAAAGGGCATTTGGCTAATAACCCAATGCCTATTTAAACGAGAAACTCCCCTTCCTTTGCAACTTTTCAACTCTAAAACTCTCAAAAAAATCCTCCCAAAATCCTCCCAATTCATCATCAAATCCTCCATTCAATCCCAAGAATCTCAAGAACTTGCTTTGGTTTTCAAGAATCCAACTCAAGCTTCAAGCCCTCCTTCAATTTTCTTCAACAAAACTCCAAGATTTAGGTATGTGGCTCTTCATCCATGGGTCCTTTAACCCATGGAACCCAACTCTCTCTTTTTATGAAATTTCATGATCTCAAAATTTAATTATTCATGGGTTCTTTCCATTATGCATTATATACATAAGCTATGGTTGATTTTATCCAGAATTGATTGATTATACATGAATACTTATTAAAAACTTATTTCATGAGTTAATTTGTATCTATTGAGATTATGCATGATATGAACTATGAAAACTATGGAGGATTATGAACTTTTAAAATAGATTTCATGATACCCAAATTAAGTGTTTTACCACAATATTGGTGTGTTGTCTTGCATGACTTTAAAATGATTTGATTCTACTCTTTCTTGTCTTATACTCTTAAATTTCATGATTTTGAGCATGTTCTCATACCCACCATGTTTTACTAAATTTACATGATAGGGATTCTTATGTTGATGAAACATTATTGCATGATTGCAAGACAAGCATGATATGATAAGTTATAGGCTCCCAATCTTGTATTAAACTCATGAAAGGTTTCTAAGATTTAAGAGAATTATGTTGACCCCTTATTCTATATTCTTACCCTCTTGTGAGTGAATAATATCTATATATAAGATGGAAAGCATGATATCTGTTTACCCTCATGTACAAACTAAAGCTCACTAGTAGGGGACAAGCATGTTATAATCTCTACCCTCATGTGAAATGCAATGACTACTAGAAGGGGTCAACTCTACACATTAATTTTACCCTCTAATATAAGGCATATTCCCATATAGGGATCAAGTATGTGAATGAGTTACTCATTCGAAGTTGTTATGTCTTTACAAGTTATTCATGTTAGATTATTTCAAGTATTCTGTAGAATTAGACTTAGCACCGATTGAGGCTTAAGACGGGGCCTCGACTCAAGAGGTCCTTACATAAAGTCTTAGCTTCTAAACTATGTGCCACCATAGGTTTATATTATTTCCCTAAATGGCTTTACTTGTGGATCTATCTAGGATAAGTTACCCATAATGTGGGGTCAAGTATGGTTTACCTTGTCAAGTAGACCACTCCTTCTCCGGTATGGAGTCATGCATCAGGATTCTATGTAGTAGCTCACTTGGTCTTATATGTCAGTTAAGGTCCCCTCCCACATATGTATATTATGTTATGCAAGTTGACTATCTATATGTATGCTTTAACTCAAGCATTGATTATAAATGTCATATTGAGCTTATATGTATTGATTATGATTATGCATCTTGAATATTATGGCTTATGTCATTGTATTGCACCTCACATACTTAGTACATTCCAGGTACTTACGCGTGTTTTTTGCCAACATGATCTCACTATGTAGGGATCGGGGCTCCTATTCATCCCCCTCACCACATGGCTAGTCGGATCAATTGAAGACAGCTTTGGGTGAGTCCTCAATTCCGAGGATAATATCTAACTTAATTTCATGCTTTTTGCTAAGACATTTCTAATATTTTTCGATGCTTATCTTTGAGGGTGAGCCCAATAGATATCTTGGCCCCCGCTCCATCTAAAGTAGGGGTGTTGTTGGATATAGATAGCATGTATTAAGCTTGACTCCTTTTATGTCTACGGTATTATGAAAGACTTCCCTTAGTCACTTATTTTTCTTTATGCACTTTTATGTTGATGATGAGATGGAAGTACCAAGTCCTGCTTCCCTTAGACTCTATTGTTACTTTTTTGTTGTCTTATTTTGCTTCCGCAACCAAGGATGTGTAAATAATATACTCAGAGGCTTGTTTAGGGTCCCTTCAGGTTCCCCATTCACCGTGTCATATTTAGGCCCTAGGGTTAGGCTATGACAAGCTTGGTATCAGAGCATTAGGTTGTTAATAGTCCTTAATAATCAAACACACCATGTCAAGTAGAGTCTTGTTCATGGTTATGAAGTGCACCATAACTATGAATAGGAAGCTATGAGGTGTTTTAGGAAATAGTTCACTTCTTCATGATCTATGTCATGCTTTAGGTTTAAAAATAAAGTTTCCTTCCCTAATGGGCACTTTTTTGCTCTTTTAGATCATGTCACTACCAAGAGGAAGACCATAGAGGGCTCTCATACTCGAGGAGGGTCCAGCTCCCCAAGATCCCCGAGAGGGAGGGGTTACACATGTCAAATTCAGGAATTCCATTACTATGTTGGCCCATGTCATGACTATTCAATTGAACCATGGAGTCTAAGCTCCTTATACTCATACTTCAGCCTCAAGGATGAGGGACTTTACAAGGATAAACCCTCCAAAGTTTCATGGTTTTAAAACGGAGGAAAAATCCCAAGAGTTCACAGGTGAGATATATAAGAAGCTTGCTATTATTGAGTAAGTTCAGAGGAGAAGGAGGAACTTGCAGCCTAACAACTCAAGGGCACTGCAAACATTTGGTTAACTTAGTGGAAGCTACAGAGGGAAAACAATGATCCCATCCCATGGGAGGAATTCAGGGTCATCTTCCTCAATTTATTCTTCCCTATAGAATTGAGAATAGCAAAAATGATGGAATTCATGAATATCAAACAAGGCTTCATGAGTATGAGAAAGTATGCCCTCAAATTCAACAAGCTCTCAAAGTGTGCAACTCACTTGGTTGCCAATCCTAGGGCATGAATGAACAAGTTTATGTCGGGGGTATCCAACTTGGTGAATGAAGAATGTCACACCGCTATGCTTGTGGATGACATTGACTTGTCTCGGCAGGTAACCTACGCTGAACAACTTAAAGGGGAGAAGCTTAGGAAGAGGAGAAGTGGGAGTCCAAGAGGGCTCGGTTTGATGGTGGCTTTCAAGGTGCTAAAGGTTGTCGTTTCCAGCAAGGTAACAAATTCCAAGGTCAAAGGTCCTCAAATGGTCCAAACAAAATGTTTGCTAATGAAGGGGTGCCTAGGCCCTTGACTCCACTGGATAGTAGGAGTTTCTTGGGTTTTTCGGGGTACTACTAGAGGTTTATGAATAGTTTCTCTTCAATTTCTTCCCCTATGACAAAATTGACATAAAAGAAGGAAAAAATTGTTTGGACCAGCGAAAGTGAAAGAAGTTTTCAAACTTTGAAAGACAAGCTTATCTTTGCTCCTATTTTGGCTTTACCAAAGGGGCTAGAAGGGTTTCTAGTTTATTGTGATGCCTTAAGGATTAGTTTGGGGTGTGTACTGATGCAAAATGGCAAGGTTATAACATATGCTTCTCAGCAACTAAAGGTGCATGACGATAATTATACCACCTATGTATTCATGGATTACAAGAGTCTCCAATATGTATTCATACAAGAGATCTTAATTTGAGACAAATAAGGTGATTAGAAGTCCTTAAGGATTATGACATGAGTATGCACTACCACCCCGACAAATCTAATGTTGTCATCAATGCTCTAAGTAGAGTGTCCATGGGAAGTCTAGCTCATAATAATGATGGCAATAAGGAGGTGGATAGAGAAGTCCATTGGTTGGCTAGGTTGATAGTGAGGTTGAATGAACTAGAGAATGGTGGTGTGGTGGTATTTGATGGCTCCAAATCTTCCTAGATTGAAGAGGTCAATTCTAAACAAGACCTTTATCATAATGCAAGCCTAGGGCCTAGATGTGACATGGTGCATTTGGAACCCGAAGGGACTCCAGGCAAGCCTCTTAACATATCATTTTAAATCCTTGGTCACAGAAGCAATAAAATAATAATAAAATATAGAAATAGGTATAACTGGGGCTAAGAGACAGCTTTCATAGCATTAAACATCATAAAGTAAAGAGATTCCAGGCTCATAGAATCAATATATATCTTGTCTAACAACACCTCTAAAAATAGAACTTAGTGAGGGCCAAGACAAGCAACCGGGCTCACCCTCAGAATCAAGCATACAATAAAAAGGAAAGATAGTCTTTATACTTAGCATAAGATCAAGTCATTGTCCCAGAAGTTGAGGACTCACAACTTGATTTGTAGAGAAGTCATACTAGCCACGTGGAGGAGGAGGATCATCAAGTGAGGCTCTAGTCCCTACATGGTGAAATCATGTAGGCATAGAGTTTGCGTTAGTACATTCGAATTTACTAAGTATATAGGATGCAATGCAACAATAGATAAGCAACATAGTAAAAATTTATAGTAATAGGCGATAGATAGGCAAAATCTCAATATGGCATGCATGATCAATGTTTGAAGTAAAACATGCTTGTATATAGTACATATTACATGTGTCAGAAGAGACTATTATTACTAACCAAGGCCTACCACCTCCTTGGCGAGGCGATTGAGGTACAAACCCCCCTACATAGTTGCATGGGCCTACTACCTCTCGAGCATGGTAATTGAGGTACAAACACCCCAAGATGGTTGCACGAGCCTACTACCTCCCAAGTGAGGCAATTGAGGTACAAACCTCTCAACATGGTTACATAGGCCTACTACCTCTTGAGCGAGCCAATTGATGTACATACCCCCCCAACATGGTAGTTCAGGCCTACTAGCCTACAAACGAGGAAATTGATCAACTTCCAACACTATAAGTACTTTTCATGAAATCAACACATTTATACCATACTTTCATCAGCATAAGGTCATACAAGTCATAGGTCATGCATTAGAACATCAATGGCTCAAGAACCCTAACTCGGACATTTTATCAAACACTTGGTGGGTATGTAATGCTAGTGTAAAACCATGTAATTAAATAGTGCAATTATGCAAGAAATCTTGAGGTAAATCATTCCACCAACACTTGGTAACATCATCATACTATATAAAACAAAACTCTTCATCAAATCTCAAGATAGATCAAAGATTCATAGCTCAAAACATGCTAAAAATGTCATACTTTTACAAAACTCCAACAGAGTTCACTGTCAAATTCTTAATAGAAAACCCATATGTAAAATCAACTTAGAAACATGTATTTTAGGTAAAAAGGATGCTTGGGCACCATGGGTGAAAAGACACAATGGTTGAAACTCACGTACATTTACTTTGGAGAATCCTTGAAGAAGATTGAAAATGTAGACTTGAAGTTTGAATGAGTACCTTAAGATCCGGATAAGTTTCGAGACTTGAAATTTGGGGTGAAATATTTGTCTAAGTGTTTTAGTGAGCATTGGGGAATGTTTTGTGCGATATGAGGGTGAAATATGGCTAAGTATAGGTATTTTCACACATGGGAGGACTTAGGCCCAAGATTCAAAAGTCTTGGACTAAACAAAATAACTGAGCAAAATTAACACTAGTCTGTGCCCTGGCCTCATCGCACCAGGGGCATGGACTCATTCTGGATAAGGAAAATTAAGGAAATTGAAATTGTGATTCATTTGCTCTAAAATTGGGGTTAGAACCATTTTCCACTATGATACCCTGATCAAGAAAATGAAGTCAGATTTTTGATATCACACACGGATTTTGAGGTACATAGAAATTATGATTCTGGGCACTTCTGAGGCATATTTTCGATCACTTTTTAGGATCGTTTCAATCTTTTCCCCTTGAAATTATGATTCTGGGCCCTTCTGAGGCATATTTTCGATCACTTTTTAGGATCGTTTCAATCTTTTCCCCTTGGAAACATTCATCTACGAATGTCAAAGAAATGTACATAAGAAGAGTAATCATGAAGAGATTAGCCCCAATAAGAATGTAACAATACACTTAAACACCATTTTCAAAATCCCAACATAAGTGTTAAAATCACCATGAACTTGTCAATATAAACATGAATGCATACAAATGACATAGGGGCTTAAACATGAGACATGAAATCACATAGAGGACTTAGAGTTTGTACCTTAAGCTTCAGTAGCATATAAAAGATAAGGATATTGCTTTTGCATGTCCACTTTGGCCTCTCATGTAGCACTCTCGACTTGTTGATTCCTCTAAAGGACCTTAACAGATGGAACATACTTATTCCTCAACCTCATCCCTTGTTTATCCAAGACCTCTATTAGAACCTCTTCATATGTCAAGTTATATTCAACCACACCCACAACATCAAGAGGCACAATAGCATTAGGGTCACCCACACACTTCCTCAACATAGACTCATGGAAGACCGAATGAACCGATTCTATTTCACTAGGCCAATCCAACTCATATGCCACCTTACCAACCCTCATCACCACCCTATAAGTACCCATAAATCTTTCACTTAGTTTACCCTTCTTATGAAAATAAACCACACCTTTCATGGGTGACACCTTCAAATAGACCTAATCACCAACTTGAAATTCAAGCTCTCTTCTTCTCACATCGACATATGACTTTTAGCGACTTTGGTCTATTTTCAAACTTTCTCCGATCAACCTTACCTTCTCCATAACATCTATAACTAGATTTGGACCCAACAAAGCCATTTCTCTCACTTCATATAACCCAACCGATGATGTACAACGTCTACCATAGAGGGCACAAAAACGAGCCATGCCAATCTTAAAATGGTAGCTATTGTTATAAACAAACTGAATCAATGGAAGATGATTATCTTAACTACCCTTAAACTCAAAAATACAAGCCCTAAGCATATCCTCAAGAGTTTGGATAGTTCTTTCAGCTTGGCCTTCCATTCGAGGGTGAAAGGCCATACTAAGATTTACCTTAGTTCCAAGACCTCTTTGGAAGGATCTCCAAAAGTGTGAAGTGAATTGAGCATCACGATATGATATGATAGACAAGGGCACTCACAATCTCACCAACTTATGAATGTACAATTTAACATAGTCTTCGGCCCCATAAGTAGCCCTAACTGGTAGTAAATGAGTCGACTTTGTCATCCTATCAACCACAACCCAAATTGAATCAAAACATTTTCTAGTCTAAGGCAACCCAACCATAATGTCCATGTTAATCTCCTCCCACTTCCAAGTAGAAATCTCTATGTATTGGGTTAGGCCCACCCGGCCTTTGATGTTCAGCTTTCACTTGTTGGAAACTATGGCACTCGAATACAAATTTGGCAGTGTGTTACTTCATACCTCCCCACCAAAACATATCCCTCAAATCTCTATACATCTTGGTAGAACCAGGGTAGATAGAATAGGAAGAATTATGAGTTTCATCAAGAATCTTCTTTCTCAAATCATTAACACAAGGCACACATAACCTACATTGTTACCTAAGGCACCATCTCTCCCTTAGGAGAAAACCTCCATTTTTCCCTTTTTCACCAAGGCCTTCAATTATAACAAGGAGGGATCAAGATATTGCTTGGCTTTCACCTTATTAACTAAGAAAGACTTTGAACCATCAACAACCACAATACCACCATTATTAACCTCTTCCAACATAACCCCCAATCTAGCCAACCGATGGACCTCCCTAGCCACCTCTATGCCTCCACCATCAACATGAGCTAAGCTACCCATAGACACGCTAATCAAAGTATCTGCTACAATATTAGCCTAACCTAGATGATAATGCACAATCATATCATAATCCTTATGAAGTTCTAACCACCTTCTTTGGGTCAAGTTAAGATCTTTTTGAGTGAACACATATTGGATGCTCTTATGATCAATAAACACATCAGCATGCACCCCATACAAATAATGATGCCAAATTTTCAAAGTAAAACCACGGCGGCCAATTCAAGATCATGAGTAGGATAATTCTTTTCTTGCACTTTGAGTTGCCTAGAAGCATAGGCTATCACCTTACCATTTTGCATCAACATATAACCCAAACCAATCCAGGAGGCATCATAATAGACAACAAACCCTTCTAGTAAAGACAAGATATGAGCGAACACAAGCTTATCCTTTAATGTTTGGAAACTCTTTTCACACTTATCGGTCCACGTAAGCTTGGAGATCTTTTGAAACAACTTAGTCATACGAGAAGCAATAGAAGAGAACCCATTCACAAATCTCTAATAATAACCTGCTAAGCCCAGAAACTTCTAATGTTTGATGGGCTCAATGGACTAGGCCAATTTCTAATCACATCCATCTTTTTTAGGATCCACCTTAATACTATCCCCCGATACCACGTGACCTAGAAAGGCAATTTCTTTCAACCAAAATTCACACTTCTCATATTTAGCATACAATTTCTCTTCAATTTTTGTAGTACTACCCTCAAATGAGCCATATGCTCCTTCTCACCATAAGAATAGATCAATATATCATCAATAAAAACCATAACAAACAAATCAAGGTAAGGTTTAAAGACTCTATTCATAAGATCCATGAAGATAGTCGGTGTATTATTCAACCCAAAAGACATAATAACAAATTCATAATACCCATACCTAGTCCAGAAGGTTATTTTGGGAATGTCATACTCCCTTACCTTTACTTGGCTAGCCCCTTGAAGTTTGTAAAACAAATCATCAATTCATGGTAGAGGATACTTATTCTTGATGGTGACCCTATTAAGTTGCCAGTAGTCAATACATATTTTAAGAGATCCATGCTTCTTCTTCACAAACAATGTTGGTACACCACAAGGTGATTGGCTAGGCCTAATAAACCCCTTCTCCAATAAGTCCCTGAATTGTTCTTTCAACTTCCTTTGTCGTGGAAGGAATAAAATAACAATAAAAGATAGAAATAGGGATAATCAGGGCTAAGGAACATCTTTCATAGGATAAAACATCATAGAGTAAAGAGAGGCCATATGGTAAGGGGGAATAGAAATGGGTTGAGTATCGGGAAGGAGGTCTCTACCAAAATCTATTTCCCTTTCGGGAGGAACACTGGAAAGGTCATTTGGAAAGACATCAAGGAACTCATTCACCACCGGAACTGACTCTATTGGACGAATTTTAGACTACACATCCCTAACCCTCATAAGACGATAAAGATACCCTTAGATATCAACCTTTGGGCTTTAATGCAAGATATGAACCTACTCTTGATGACCACATCATGACTCTCCTACTCAAGGATGGGTTCATTTGGGAATTGGAATTTGACCCTATGGGTTCTACAATCAATAGAGGCATAATATGCATGCAATTTATACATCCCAAGAATGACATCAAAATCAACCATATCCAACTCAACAAGATCACAAGGCAATATTTTATGCAAGACGCAAATAAGATAATTTCTAAACCTTACTAGCAACAATAGATACACCAATAGGAGTAGACACATCATAAGACTCACACAACAATTTGAGCTCAACATGAAACCTTTTGGCAATAAGAGGAATAATAAAAGAATGAGTGACACTCAGGTCTATAAATACATACACATCAAAATCAAAGACTTTTAACATACCGGTGATGACATCGGGCACCTCATCAATCCCTTGCCTCCTATGTAAAGCATAAAACTGATTGTGCCTTGGGGCACTACCTTGTTGACCTCCTCTCCCCAAAGGAACCACATTAATACCCTAGCCTTGAGGACGAACATCCTTACCCTTATTGCGATTACGTGGGTAATCCATCATCTTATGGCCCACTTCCCCACAACTATAGTAAGCATTAGTAGTATGCTAGTATGGGCCACCATGACCCTTACCACATCCTGGACACATGGGTCTAGGCATCATACCACCACCTTCTTGGGGCCTTGGGTAGTTATTGGCAAATCTCCCACTAGGAACATGAGAAGACCCTTAGCCTTGGTGAAACTGGCCACCCCTATAACTATGGAACTTACCATCAAAATAGGCCTTCTTGGCCTCATGACCCCTTATTTTCCTCAATTTCTTCTCCTCCAATTGTTCGGCATAAGTCATCAAACGAGACAATTCCATGTCATTAATCAACATAGCAGTACGACATTCTTCATTTACCAAATCGAAAACACCTATAACAAACTTATTTTGAGACAAATCCATGTCACTAATCAACATAGCAGTATGACATCCTTCACTTACCAAATCGGATACACCCATCATAAATTTATTCATTCTAGACCTTGGGTTGGCAACCAAGTGTGGAGCATATTTTGAGAGTTGGTTGAACTTGAGGGCATACTCCCTCACACTCATAGATCCTTTCTTCAAGTTCATGAACTCCACCAATTTGTCTTCCCTAAGATCAAGAAGGACGAACTGGTTAAGGAAAGCCACCTTAAACTCCTCTAATAGTATCACATCATTGTTCCCCTTCTCCTCTTTCCATCGAGTGTACAAAATTTGAGCCTTCCCCTTGAGTTGATAAGCCGCCAACTCTGTATTTTCTTCCAATGTCACACCTATAACGGATAACACTGAAATATGGCTAAGTATAGATATCCCCTTGAGTTGATAAGCCGCCAACTCTGTATTTTCTTCCAATGTCACACCTATAACGGATAACACCTTATCTATCTCATCGATGAATTCTTGAGGGTCCTCATCCACCTTAGAACCATTGAACTCCAGTAAGTTCATCCTAATTAAGTGTCTCACCCAGATGCCACAATAGGAGCATGAGGGGCTTGGGCCCCTTGATTGGCTTGATTAGCCACAACTTGAGCTAGCAATGTAAGAGCATCCCGGAGCTCACCATAAGCTGGTTATTCCTTGGGTGTGCAGGTTCTTCTTCCTTTTGTATTAGGCATTATCTAGCATAAAAAAACAATCGTTAAGGGGGGAGGGGAAACATTACCTTAACTTCTATGGAATGACATAGTATAAGAAGTAGGGAAATATTTCTTAAAATGTCTCATAGCCTCTTATTCATAGTTTTGGTGCACAAGACAACCATGAATAAGACTCTAATCAATGTAGTATGTTGGAAGTCGAGGACCATTAACAACCTAGGGCTCTGATACCAAGTTTTTCAAAATCTAAGCCTATGGCCTAGATATGACATGGTGCATAGGAAACCCGAAGGGACCCTAAGCAAGCCTCTTAATATATCATTACACATCCTTTGTCGTGGAAGGAATAAAATAACAATAAAAGATAGAAATAGGGATAATCAGGGCTAAGGAACATCTTTCATAGGATAAAACATCATAGAGTAAAGAGAGTCAAGGCAAATAGCATCATTACATATCTTGTCCAACAACACCTCTAAACATAGAATGTAGCGGGGGCTGAGACTAGAAACCAAACTCACCCTCATAGTCAAGCATACTGTAAATAGGAAATATAGTCTTTATAATAGCATAAGATAAAGTCATTATCCCCGATATTGAGAACTCACTACTTGCTTTGTAGAGAAGTCGTACTATCCATATGGAGGAGGAGGATGATCAAGTGAGGCTTCGGTCCCTGCATGGTGACATCATGTAGTCATATGCATTAATATATTTTAATATACTAAGTATGAAGGATGCAATGCAATAATAGATAATCAACATAGTCAAAATGCATACTACAAGGCAATAGATTGGCAAAATCTTAATATGGCATGCATAACCAATGCCTGAAGTAAAACATTCTAGTATATAGAACATATTACATGTGTAGGAAGAGACCATTATTATTAACTAAGGCCTACCACCTCCTTGGTGAGGTGATTGAGGTACAAACATCCCAATATGGTTACACAGGACTACTGCTTCCCAAGTGAGGCAATTGAGGTACAAACCCCCCAATGTGGTTGCACGGGCCTACTACCTCCCGAGCGAGGCAATTGAGGTATAAACCCCCCAACATGGTTGCATGGTCCTACTACCTTCCGAGCAAGAAAATTAAGGTACAAACCCCACACTATGGTTGCACGGGCCTACTAACTCTCGAGCGAGGCAATTGAGGTACATTTCCCCCCTCCCCCCTGCAACATAGTAGTTTGAGCTTACTATCACCCGAACGAGGCAATTCATCTACTTCCAACACTATAGGCACTTTTTATGAAATCATGACATTTATACCATACTTTCATCATCATAAGGTCATACAAGTCATAGGTCATGGATTAGAACATCAATGGCTCAAGAACCCTAACCTGGATATTTTATCTAACACTTTGTGGGTGTATAATGCTACTATAAACCTATGCAATTAAAGAGTTAAATCTTGTAAGAAATCATGAAGTAAATAATCCCACCAATGCTTGGTAACATCATCATATAATATATATCAAAACCCTTCATCAAATTCATAGTTCATTGTCACCTTTTTACAAAACCCCAACATAGCTCATTGTCAAATTCATAATAGAAAATGTATATGTAAAATCAACTTAGAAATATGTATTTTAGGTAGAAAGGATTCTTGAGAACCATGTGTTAAAGGAACCAATGGTCAAAACCCACATACCTTGACTTTGGAGAATCCTTGAAGAAGATTGGAAATGGAGACTTGAAGCTTAAATGAGAACCTTAAGATCCGAATGAGTTTTGAGAATTGAAATTTAGGGTGAAATATTTTTCTAAGTGTTTGAGTGAGTACTGTAGAATGTTTTGTATGATATGATGGTGAAATATGGCTAAGTATAGATATTTTCACGCATGGGGGGACTTAGGCCCAAGACTCAAAAGTCTTAGACCGAACAAAATAACTGAGCAAAATTAATACTAGTCCGTGCCCTGGCAGCATCGCGCTAGGTCCATGGACTTCTTTTGGATAAGAAAAATTAAGGAAATTGAAATTGAGATTCGTTTGCTCTAAAATAAGGGTCAGACCTATTTTCCAATCAATTTGACCCCCTAATCAAGCATATAAAGTCGGATTTTTGATATCACGGACGAGTTTGACATATATGGAAATTACGATTTGGGGCACTTCTGAGGCACATTTTTAGGTACTTTTTGGGGTTATTTCAACCATGACCCTGCCTTACTAGAATTGAAAGATTTAGTGAAGGATGGTAAAGTACAAGTTTTCTCATAAGGGAAAGATGGTGCCTTAAGTTCCAAGGTAGGCTATGTGTACCTAATGTTGATGGCTTGAGGGAGTTGATTTTGAAGGAGCCACATAATTCGTCCAATTTTATTCACCTTGGTTCCACAAAAATGTATAGAGACTTGAGGGAGGTCTATTGGTGGGGTGGTATGAAAAGAGATATTGCTAAGTTTGTAGCTAGTTTTCACAATTGCCAACAAGTGAAAGTCGAACATCAAAGGCCGAGTGGACTAGCACAAGACATATAAATTCCTACTTGGAAGAGAGAAGATATCAATATGGATTTTGTGATTGGTTTGCCAAGGACTAAAAAGCACTTTGATTCTATTCGGGTTATCGTTGATAGGATGACAAAGTCAGCTCAGTTTCGACTGACTAAAATAACTTATGGTGCCGAGGATTATACCAAGCCATATATTCATGAGTTGGTTAAGTTGCACGGAGTACCATTGTCTATTATTTCATATCATGGCGCTCAATTCACTTCCCATTTTAGAGACCCTTCCCAAAGGGTCTTACTATGAAAGTCAAGCTTAAAATGACTTTTCATCCTCAAATAGATGGCCAAGCCAAAAGGACAATTCAAACTCTCAAGGATATGCTTAGGGCTTGCATTTTGGAGTTCAAAGGTAATTGGGATGAACATCTTCCACTCATTGAGGGTGCTTATAATAATAGCTACCACTCTAGCATTGGGATAGCTCCCTTTGAAGCTTTATATATGTAAAGACTTGGAATTTTCAAGCTTATTTCTATTATTTAAGACCATCATAGGCCCCTTATGTCAACCAAAGTTCAAAGGGATTTCCGTTGGCTAAGGTCAACACAAGTACTGGTAGAAGTGTCAACTTTAAATAAGCATAACTTTCAGCACACATAGAACAAGGTGTCCTATAATATTTCAAATGAAAGACCTTTGAGTTAGCTTCACAAAGCACTTGGTTTCACCTTATTATGATGCCCGATGAAGGCGTTATGATCGTTTTCATGAGACCCTCTTGTGCAATGGTGTCAAACGGATAGCTTAACGGCCAGTGATGCCTTTGATGGGTCATTTAGATGGCTTGGGGCTAGAAAAGGCTATTTTTTCCTAATAATGTGACATGGCTAGTGAAATAGGCCATGTCCCTTGCTATTGACCGTTTGGATGACTCATGGGGTGTGCAAGAAAGGCAAGGTAGAATGGATAGGAGTTTTAGCTAAGGGTGGTGTCACTGGCACCTTTGATGGGCCATAGAGGCTTAGAACACTCATAAGCCTGAGTTGTGGGGTGGCCTGGCCATATTTGCATGCCCAAGTGTGGTGTAACTAACTATTAAATAGACCATGAAGCATCACACGGCCTATGAAGTGGTCCGTCAAAGTGATAAGACGTGAATTTTTTCTAAGTGTTCCTAACTCCCATTTATTTTTCTAAGTACCTTTTGGTAGGCACTCCACGTGACTCGTGGAGTGCCATACGACCAGTCAAACCTCTAGTAAGGGCACACTTTATCAAATTTTTCATCCGTTCACTAATAGAATTTTCGTAAATTTTAATTACTCTAATGATCTTTTTAGACTTCCAATGCCATCTTAACCTCACCAAAAGACCTAAACCCTATTCAAAAGGATCAAACTTATTACTTTCGTCTCAAATACACTCTCAATTCTCTCAAGAGCCTTCACCAAGACCCCAATACTATTATCAAGGAAACTCAAGAACAAGTTTAGATTCCAAGACCCACTTCTAAGTCTCCATTCTTTCTCAACCCAATTTCAAGGAACTTAAAGTCTAAGGTATGTGGGTTGATCCTTGAATCCTTATAATCTAGGAGACCCAAAATTATTTTCAAAAAAACCTACATGGATTTTGCTTACTGTAATTTGGGGTTTTGAATGTTATGATTCCTAAAATTCTATTGATACATAGATAGTATTTATTTGATTATTTTAATGCGATTTAAACCATTATATGAGGATTTACTTTGGGTTTATGTAATTATAAGTATGTATGTCCCACTTTAAGAATTATTTTTGCATGGGTGATTACACTATGGATTTAAATATGGATTTAATTATGTTTTCACTTCAATTTCATATTTTAAATGTTGATTTTAGATTGAATCTTAATTACCCATGTCATTCTCTCATTGTTTATAGTATATTCATTCATGTACATGGATTATTTTTAGAAATTATGTTATGGGTTAAGCTCAGTTTTGTTTTATGGTATGATTTTTGATATAATGTTGGTTATGGTAATATTGTGATCATATATATGTCTTTTATTTTGGTTGTTTGAGCATTTTGGGTGTTTGTACCATTTTGTTTATGAATGGGCTATTCTTATGCATGAGTATATTGACTATGAAATTATGTTTTTGGCCTTTAAGCCTAATAATGCATTGAAATGGTTTTGGAAGTGATTTATGTCTTTTGAAAGTGTGTGTGTGTGTGTGTGTGTGTGTATATATATATATATATATATATATATATATATATGTATATGTATATATATACATATATGTATATGTATTCTAGCAGGATGATGACTTAGCACCGATGGATGGAGGGTTCTTTCTCTTTTCTTGAACTATATGCCTAGCATAGGTTTCCTTTTCGGAATGGGAGTTTTCCCTTAAGGAAATATGTCTCTGAAATGGGAGTTGTCCCGTAAGGAGAAGAATTCCTTTGAAATTTGATTTGTGCTTTGTGAAGATGCTATAATATAATTTGGTGTGCTACTTGTGAAAAATCCTATCCAAAATGGGAGTTGTCTCGTAAGGAAGGTTACTTCATGCGAAATGGGAATTATCCCATAAGGTGAAGTATGGTCTACCCTTGGCCAGTAGATCACCTCTTTACCGAAGGGGGGATTTCATCGAGATTCCAAGTAATAGCTCACTTGGTCTTACTTATGTCAGTTGAGGTCGCATCCCCAATATATATAAGTGCATCATTTGCATTTTATGCATCATGACTTTCATAGCATCTTGTATATTACATTCTTTGATATTCAATTCTATATATATTATGTGCCCTTGTCATCTAACACTGATATGCAGGTTTTGGTAAGTTACATGCATTGTAACCCACATACTTAGTACATTCAAATGTACTAACGCATATTCTTGCATACATGATTTTACCATGTAGGGATCGAGGACCTTGATCACCCACCGTTCAACACTTAGCTTGGATTCCGGTTTTGCTTTTAGTGGTGAGTCCTATCTTTCAAGGAAGAACCACCATCCATCTATCTATGCTACCTCTTTCATTTTTTTGTACTTGACGGTGAGCCCAGGGTATGTCTTGGCCCCCGACCCATCTATGAAGAGGCATTGTTGTACACCTTTAAACCTCTTTACAATATATACTATGAGTTATAGTTAAGTTCATGTTATGTATTTGTCTATCTTTGAGTATTGATATGTGAATTTACCTTATGTTGATGGAAAGATCCTATGTCCTGAATTGCCCCAGAGCGTGAGTCCTACGTAACCGTTCCTTAGTATTTATGTGCTATGTGTTATGTGAACTCATATTAACCCTTTCCCTACGATGACCCCATAGCGTGAGTCCTACTTTCCCATCCCTTAGAATTGTGTGTTGATTGTGATTACGCTTCCGAAACGATGATGCAAGTTTTGGTATCATGAGGCTTGTTTCGGGACTCTTGAGTTTCCATACGCCGTGTCATATCTAGGCCCTAGGTTCGGGTTATAATAATATGGTAATCATTGTAGATCGCCGGTTGGGTGGTTTTATTTTGGGGAAATAGCTTTGTTAGGCCTGGATTTGGTTATGGAAGCTTTGGAGAAGGTGAGGTTGATAAGAGAGATTTAAGATAGCTCAAAGGAGGCAAAAGTCCTACACCAATTTGAGAAGGATAGACCTTTAGTTTAATGTTGTTGATTGGGCATATTTTAAAGGTCTCACCCATGAAGAGGTGGTTTGCTTTGGCAATAAAGGGAAATTGAGTCCAAGGTTTGTGGGACGCTATACAATTTTGAGGAGGATTGGTACGGTTGCCTATGAAGTTGCCTACAAATATGAGTATGGTTCATTCGGTCTTCCATGTATCAATTTGAGGAAGTGTTGGTGACCCAAGTGCTATTGTACCCTTACAGGTTGTGGGTGTTGTGGAGGATAACTTGACCTATGAGGAGGTCCTAGTGTAAATATTAGATAGGCAAGTGAAAATGTTAAGAAACAAAGATGTGACGTCCGTCAAAGTCTTTTGGAGATATCATCAAGTTGAAAGTGCCACTTGGGAAGCTCAAGCAGACATGAAGAAGCGATATTGGTAACTCTTTCCCTCTAGTCAAGCTGAAGGTAAAAAATTAAGTCCTATCGATGATTTCAAGTCTTGAGATTCAGCCCTCATATCATTTTTTTTCATCCATACATGTTCATGATAACAAGTTTTAGTGATTTTTGATGTATATGTTTGAAACTTTTAAAAGTGATGTTTAGGTGCATTTATTGCATTCATGTCGAGCTGAAAGTCTCCTAATAACTCCTCTTATGTATGTTTTCTTTACTTTCGAGGACAAATTGAAATGCCCCAAAATGTGCTTTGAAAATGCCCATAATCATAATTTTAATATATCCCAAAATCCATGCATGATATCAAATATCTGACTTCATATTCTCGATCAGGGGGAAAATATGTCTCCTGAAAGTGTGTGTGTGTGTGT
>DF358124.1:0-12458 GCA_000787875.1 Solanum virginianum | reverse complement strand
GACTTCATATTCTCGATCAGGGGGAAAATTGAGTGGGAAATGGGTATAACCCAAATTTTAAAGGACTCATAGTGAAAATAAGCCCTAGCCGTGACGCACCAGGGGCGCAGAGCAGTACATTTTGTTTCTTTGTATTGGGTCCACGTCGCAAACCAGATACAGACTGGTTCAACTCTTTCCTTAGTTTTTCCTATGCACCCAAGGACATTGGGGTCATATCCCCATGCCCACTAAAATGTTAAATCACCTATACTTAGCCATTTTTCAACTCTATATCACTCAAAACCCTCACAAAAGCTCTCCAAGACTTAACCAAATATCTCATACAGAATTCAAGGATTTTAAGGTTAACTTTGGAACTCAAGGATTTACTTCAAGGTCTATGTTTCCTTTAAGGTCATCTCAAGAAAACCTAAGTTTGAGGTATGTGGGTTTCATCCATTGGGTCCTTTCACCAATATAGCCCAATCTTCCTTTTTTTATGAAAATTGCATGATTTTAAGTTGTACTACTTATGGGTATCTCTTATTATGAATTATGAACATAAATTATGTTGGTGTTTTTATGAAATATTGATTGATTATTCATGACTATCTATTTCAAGATTATACTATTATTTGATTGTATCTATTAGTACTATGCGTGTTATGAGCTAGGAAACTATGATCTATTATGAGCTTTTATGATGGATTTCAATGTACCCTACATGAGAAAAATGTCAAGTCAAGAATTCTCAAGTTATTGATGATCTATTACATTATTTAGAAGTCAAGTGACTTCATGATGTTTAAGGTCTTTCAAACATGTATCTAATTCATGAAATTATCTATGATTATGCAAGTATCAAATTTAGTCCTATTTTAATGATTTTTTACCTCTTGTGAGCCATTCATGTTAAATCAAATACTTATGTTTTATTATTATTACTCTTATGTTTCAAGTTAGGCTCACCAGTATAGGTCAGGCATGTTTAAGAGCTATTCATGTCATGTTTCCATGTTTCTTACAAGATATTAAAGTTATGATTATTTTAAGTATTTCGTGGGATTAGACTTAGCACCAATTGAGTACTTTAGATGGGGGCTTGACCCAAGGGATCCTTATATAAAGTCTTTAGTCTCTAAACTATGTCCCAACATAGGATTATACTTTACCATTGCTATACTAGTAGATTTATCTAGTGCACTTTATCATGAAATCCTTTCCGAAATAGGTCATGTTCCCATAGAGGATTACTTCATACTAAATGAGTCATGTTCTTATAAGGTCAAGTATGGTTTACCTCGGCAAATGTACCACCTCTTTACAAATGATTGGTAACCATCGAGATTCCAAGTTATAGCTCGCTTGGTCTTACTCATGTCTGTTATGGTCTCTTCCCACATACGTATGTTATATATATTGTGCAAGATGAATGATTTATAAGAATATTTTATTATGATCATTGGTCATGCATGTCATACTGAGATTTTGCATCCATTGTTATGATTATGAATTTATGTCTTGTTGCATTACATCCCACTTACTTAGTACATTCAAACGTACTAACGCATACTCTATGCCTCTATTATATTATCATATAGTGATCGGAGCACCTTTTTTTCATCCCCCACATGGATAGGTGGTCCTTCGGAGATAAGCTTTGGTGAGTCCTCAAGTCCGAGGACACTATCTACATTATCCTTGTTCTTTTGAGACTCCTTTATGTTGAACACTTGTTATTATGAGGGTGAGCCCAGGGAGTGTCTTGGCGTCTGCTTCATTTCATGTTAGAGGTGTTGTTGGATGTTAGGATATACTTATGCTATGAGCTTGACTCTTTATACTTTTATAAGTATCAAGATTTTCCTTAGTCCCGCTTTCCTTTTTATTATATCTCTTATTGATTGTCTACTTTGCTTCTATGACCAAGGATGTGTGATTGATATGCTAAGAGGCTTGTTTGGTCCCTTCAAGTTCCCATTCATTGTGTCACGTCTAGGCCCTAGGCTTGGGTCGTGATAAAATTGGTATCAGAGCACTAGGTTGTTAATGGTCCTCAGAATCGAACACACCGTGTCGATTAGAGTCTTGTTAATAGTATAAAGTGCACCACAACTATGAATAGGAGGCTATGAGGTACTTTAGGAAATGTTTCACTTCTTTATTATATATGTTGTGCGATAGAGTTAAGTCCTATAAGACTTATTCCTGATTTTTAACCGTTATATTTCAGAAAATGTCTCAAGATGTTCAGGATGATGGACATAATGATAACCTGTCAAATTCAAAGATTTGTAATGCTCTATGGCTACTGGGCAAAGCTATGACAGCTCAACTCAACTAACAGGCAAGTGCCCCCAAGATTCCAAATGATAGGAGGGGAGAGGGAAAGGGTAAAAGTGCTCGAGTTGAGGGTGATGCATCTTCTACTAGTGTATCGGTCCCCTAATACACAAAGAAAAGGATCTTATTTGCCACTTATCAAGGGTGTGGCAAGAAGCATCAAGGTAGGTGTTGGTGGGCATCTAAGATAGTTTCAAGTGTAGTAGTCTTGAGCATAATATAAGAGATTGCCCGGTGGCCTCAAGGGAAGGGAGAAGAAGGGCTCAAATTGAAAGTAAGCTTCTATAAGCTAAGTCTAGTGGCAATGGTGGAGTGACCCATCCTAGGTGCCCAAAATGTTGGAGGAATCATGGTGGCACATGTTGGAGGAATACTGGTGCATGCTTTAGGTGTGGCAAGATGGGCCACAAGATTATTGATTGTCTATATGCTGAAAGGAAAGGCAAGGGTGTTGGTGTTCAAGCTTCTCCTCCGTGAGAAAATGTGGAAGGTACTATCTGAGAGATTGTTTGGTTGATTAGAGTGCATGTTTTGAGTGTAGTGCAAAGGATCATGAGTTGGGACATTGTCCATAGATTGCTAGGGATTATGAGGATTACCATCGACATTTCCAACCATACCCCTCTAGGGGTCACTAGACTTGGCATGTTGCTTCATAAGTATGTTAAAGGTTTTTTTATGTTGATGTTGATGCATTGATAGACCTGGGTGCCACTCTTTCTTTCATTACTCTTTTTATTGCTAAAAAGCTTCATATGTGTCCTGAAATGTTGTGTGAACCTTATGAAATGTCAACCCCCATTGGTGAGTCCAGTGTTGCTAAAAAAGTCTATAGAAATTGTCCCGTATTCATATTGCATAGAGTCTTACCTTGTGATTTTGTTGAATTAAAAATGGTGGATTTTGATGTCATTATTGGGTTGGATTATTTGCATGCATATTATGCTTTTATTGATTGTACAACCCATAAGATCAAATTCCAATTCCCTAGTGAGCCTATTCCTGAGTGGGAAAGTCATAATATAGCGATCAAGGGAAGATTCATTTCCTGTCTTAAAGCACAAAAGTTGATTTCTAAGGATTGCCTTAATCATCTTGTAAGGATTAGAGATGTTTAGTCTAAAGTCCTTCCTATTGAGTCGGTTTCGGTGATTAATGAATTTCTTGGTGTCTTTCTAGATGAGCTTCCTGGTGTTCCTCCCAAAAGGAAAATAGACTTTGGTATAGAACTCCTTCCTGATACTCAACCCATTTCTATTCCCACTTACCGTATGGCCCCGGCGAAATTGAATAAGTTAAAGGAGCAATTGAGGAATTTGTTGGAAAAGGATTTCATAAAGCCTAGCAAGTCACATAGGGATGCACTGGTGTTGTTTGTGAAGAAATAGAATAGTTCTCTTAGAATGTGCGTTGATTACCGATAACTTGATAGGGTTACCATAAAGAATAAGTACACTTTACCAAGGATTGATGACTTTTTTGATCAACTTCAAGGGGCTAATAACTTTTCTAAGATTGATCTTTGGTCTGGGTATCACCAAGTGAAAGTGAGGAAGTGTGATATTCCCAAGACGGCTTTTCCGACTAGGCATGGGCACTTTGAGTTTGTGGTTATGTCCTTTGGGTTGACTAATACACTGATAATATTTATGGATCTCATGAATAGGGTCTTTAAACCCTACCTTGACTTGTTTGTTGGGGTCTTTATTGATGATATGTTGAATTATTCCCGGAGTAAGGACGAACATGTAAATCACTTGAGGGTGGTGTTACAAATCTTGAGGGATAAGAGGTTGTTTCCTAAATATAGTGAATTTTTGTTGAAAGAGGTTGGTTTTCTAGGGCATGCAGTGTCGGGTGATAGCATTAAGGTGGATCCTAAAAAGACAAAAGTGATAAGAAATTGTCCTAGACACTTGACTCCATCAGATATTAGGAGTCTCTTGGGTTTAGCGGGTTACTACCAGAGGTTTATGAATGATTTCTCTTCTATTCCTTTACCTATGACCAAGTTGACCCTAAAGAAGACAAGTTTGTCTCTGCTCCTATTTTGGCTTTACCGAAAGTGTTAGAAGGGTTTGTGGTTGTTGTGACGCTTCTAGGATTGGTTTGGGTAGTTTAGCTCATATTGATGTTGGTGACAAGGAGGTGGCTAGAGAAGTTCACAAATTGGCTAGGTTGGGGGTTAGGTTGCATGAAGTTGACAATGGAGGTGTAGTAGTTGTTGATAGTTCTAAATCTTCCTTGATTGAGGAGATATAGTCAAAACAAGATCTTGATCCTACTTTGTTAGAGTTAAAGGCCTTGGTAAAAGATGGTAAAGTGTAGGTTTTCTCCCGAGGGGGAGATGGTACCCTTTGGTACCAAGGTAGATTGTGTGTGCCTAATGTTGATGACTTGAGGGAGTAGATTTTGAAAGATGCTCATGAATCATCTAATTTTATTACTTTCGATTTCATGAGAATAGATAGATACTACGGGAAGGTACCTCGGTGAGATAGGTGAGGTGGCATTGATTGCACCGGATTTGGATATGGAAGCTTTGGAGAAGGTAAGGTTGATAAGGGGAAGATTTAAGATGACCCAATGTGGACAAAAGTGATCTTACAATATGAGAAGAAGAGATCTTGAATTTAAGGTTGGTGAATAGGTTTGCTTAAAGGTTTTACCCATGAAGGGTGTGGTCCAATCTGGCAAGGAAGGTAAATTGAGCCCAAGATTTGTGGGTCACTATAGAGTTTTGAGATGAATTGGTAAGGTTGCCTATGAATTGGAGTTGCCTATGGATATGAACATGGCTCATCTAGTCTTCCATGTGTCTAGGTTGTGGAGATGTCTTGGTGATCCAAGTGCTATAGTGCCCTTAGAGCTTGTGGGTGTTGTGGAAGATAATTTGACCTATGAAGAGGTCCTGGTGGAGATTTTGGATAAACAATGAAGAGGTTGAGAAACAAGTATGTAGCTCTTGTCATGGTTCTTTGGAGGAATCAACAAGTTCAAACTATCACATAGGGAGCCGGAGTTGATATGAAGAAGCGATATCCGTACCACTTTAATTCTATTCAAGCTAGGATAGTAAATTAAGTCCTATCTATGATTTTAAGTCTTAAATTTCAGCCCTGATATCATTTTGCATTCATTCATGTTCATGATAACAAGTTTATGGTGATTTTTGACATTCATGTTGAGATTTTAGAAAATGATGTTTAAATGAATTTGTTGCATTCATATCATGTTGAATTCTTCATGATTAATTATCTTATTCATGTTTCTTTGACATTCGAGGATGAATATTCCCATAGGAGAGATATTGAAACGCCCAAAATATGCTTTAAAAATGCTCATATTTGTAATTTTCATGTATCACAAAATTCATGCGTGATATCAAAAATTTAACTTCATATTCTCGATCAAGGGGAAAATTTAGTGGAAGATGGGTATTACCTGGATTTTAGAGGACCCGTAATGAAAAATAATTTTCGCTAATTTTCTTCCTTCGCGTTGGGTCTGCATCTTGCACCAGTTCAATTTTTTCTTTAGTTTTTCTATGCGCCCAAAGGCATTAGGGTCATAGCCCCATGCCCTCAAAAATGTGAAATCACCTATACTTAGTGAATTTTCAACTCTATATAACTCAAAACCTCACAAAATCCTCTCCAAGAGTTAACCAAATATCTCATACCAAATTTAAGGATTTCAGGCTTAACTTTGGAACTCACGGATTCACTTCAAGCTCTAAGTTTCCTTTAATCTTATCTCAAGAAACCCCAAGTTTGAGGTATGTGGGTTTCGTCCACTGGGTCCTTTCACCCATGGAGCCCAATTTTCTTTTTCTTTTTTCATGAAAATGACATGATTTCAAGTTATATTATTTATCGGTATCTCTTATTATGAATTATGAGCATAAATTATGTTGGGGTTTTACTAAATGTTGAGTGATTATCCATGAGTATGTGTTTCAAGCTTATACTATGATTTGATTATATCTACTGAGACTATGCATGTTTTGAGCTGGGAAACTATGATCTATTATGAGTTCTTGTGATGGATCTTAAGGTACTCTACATGAGGGTTTTACTACATCTTGGTGGGTTGATTTGCATTATGTTTTCTCATCTTATTTCACACTTTAATTGCATGATTTTGAACAAGTGTCATGAACCCACCATGTGTTTGATAAAATGTCAAGTCAAGAATTCTTAAGTTATTGATGATCTATTGCATGATTTACAAGTCAAGTGACTTCATGATGGTAAGGGCTTTCAAACATGTATCTAATTCATGAAATTATCTATGATTATGAAAGTATCAAGTTTAGCCCAATTTTCAAGATTTTTACCTCTTGTAAGGGTTTATGAAATCCTTGATACATGTTCATGAAATCCTTTTCAAAATGGGGCATGTTCCCTAATGAGGGTTATGTCATACGAAATGGGTCATGTTCCCATAAGATGAAGTATGATTTACCTTGACAAATAGACCACCTCTTTACTAATGAGGGGGTAATCATTGGGATTCCAAGTTGTAGCTCGCTTGGTCTTACTCATGTCAATTAAGGTCTCTTCTCATATACATATGCTATATATATATATATATATTGTGCAAGATGAATGATTGACAAGCACATTATGAGCATTGATCATGCATGCCATATTGAGATTTTGTATCCATTGTTATGATTATGCATTTAGACTATATTGGCTTATATCTTATTGCAATCCATCCTACATACTTTGTATATTCAAATGTACTAACGCATACTCTATGCCTACATGATATTACCATGTAGGGACTGGAGCATCATTTGTTCATCCTCCACATGGCTAGTTGGTACTTCAGAGATAAGCTTTCATCTTCATGTCCGAGGACACTATCTACATTATCCTTGCTATTTTAAGACTCCTTTATGTTGAACACTTGTTTATATGAGGGTGAGCCCGGGAAGTGTCTTGGCCCCCGTTTCATTCCATGTTAGAGGTGTTGTTGGATGTAATGATGTACTTATGTTATGAGCTTGACTCTTTATGCTTTTATGATTATCAAGATTTCCCTTAGTCCCGTTTCCCTTTTTATTATATCTCTTGTTGATTGTCTACTTTGATTCTACAACCAAGTATGTGTGATTGATATGCCAAGAGCCTTATTTGGGTCCCTTCGAGTTCCCATTCGCCGTGTCACGTCTAGGCCCTAGGCTTAGGTCATGACACGAATGTTCCCAAGGCGGAGATATTGTAACACTTCTCACATTCTTCAAAAATTCCCTATAGTGTAATTCTCGAATATCTAAAAAATTGTGCATGATTTTGAAAATCTGACTTCATATTCTTTTTCTGCTGGCAAAATTGTGTAGGGAATATTTTTTGCTAACCCGTAGTGAAAAATAACCCGCAGTGAAAACTAATTTTTTGCTACGGGTGCCAAAATAGTAACGATCCGCGACCAGTTCACGTCACGACCAATCCGCATCGCGCCCAGGGCGCGGATAAGTGCAATATTTTTCTTAATTTTTCCAGCTTCACTTAAGGGCAATTGGGTAATAACCAATTGCCTATTTAAATAGGAAACCCCCCTTCCTTGGCCATTTTTAAACTCTAATACTCTCAGAAAAACCCTCTTAATATCCTCCCAGTTCATAATCAAATCCTCCAGTCAATCCCAAGAATCTCAAGAACTTGCTTTGGATTTCAAGAACCTAACTCAAGCCTCAAGTCCTCCTCTAATTTTCTTCAAGAAACTCCAAGGTATAGGTATGTGGATCTTCATTGATGGGTCCTTTTAAGCATGGAGCCCAACTCTCTCTTTTTATGAAATTTGATGATTTCAAGATTTAATTCTTTATGGGTACTTTTTATTATGGATTATATACATAAACTATATTTGATTTTATCAAGAATTGATTGATTATGCATGAATACTTATTGAAAGCTTATTCCATGAGTTAATTTGTATCTACTGAGATTATGATATGAACTATGAAAACTATGGAGGATTATGAACTTTTTAAAATGGATTTTATGATACCCAAATTAAGGGTTTTACTACAATGTTGGTGGGTAGTCTAGCATGTCTTTAAAATGATTTGATTCTACTCTTTCTTGTATTATACTCTTAAATTGAATTATTTTAAGCATATGTTCTCAAACCCACCATGTTTGACTAAATTTATATGACAAGGATTCTTATGTTAATGAAAGATTATTACATGATTGCAAGACAAGCATGATATGATAAGTGATGGGCTCCCAAGCATGTATTAAACTCATGAAAAGTTAAGATTTACAAGAATTATGTTGAGCCCTTATTCTATATTCCTGCCTTCTTGTGAACGAATAATGTCTATATAAGGGGGCAAGCATGATATCTATTTACCCTCATGTACAAACTAAAGCTTACTAGTAGGGGACAAGCATGTCACAATCTCTACCCTCATGTGAAATGCAATGCCTACTAAAAGGGGTCAAGTTTATGTATTGTTTTTATCCTCTAGTATAAGGCATATTCCCATGTAGGGGTCAATTATGTGAATGAGCTACTCATGCCAAGTTATCATGTCTTTACAAGTTATTTATGTTATGACTAAATTTATGATTATTTCAAGTATTCATGGGGTTAGACTTGGCACCGATTGAGGCTTAAGGTACGGGTTCATCTCAAAGGGACCTTATATAAAGTCTTGGTCTCTTAGCTATGTGCCACCATAGGTTTATATTATTTCCCTAAATGGGCTTTACTAGTGAATCCATCTATGACAAGTTACCCACAATGTAGGTCAAGTATGGTTTACCTTGACAAGTAGACCACTCCTTCTCCGGTGGGGAGTCATGCATCGGAATTCCAAGTAGTAGCTCGCTTGATCTTATGTATCGATTAAAGTCTCCTCCCACACATGTATGTTAAGTTATGCAAGTTAATTATGTACATGCATATTTTAACCCAAACATTGATTATACATATCGTATTGAGTTTATATCTATTGATTATGTTTATGCATCTTGAATATTATATCTTATGTAATTATTGCATTGCACCCCTCATACTTAGTACATTCCAAGTACTAAAGCATACTTTTTTTCTACATGATCTCACCATGTAGGGACCGGGACTCCTACTCATACTCCCTCTCCATGTGGCTAGCAACATCATATGAAGATAGCTTTGGGTGAGTGTTCAATTCTGGGGACAATATCTAACTTACTTTCATGTTTTTTGCTAAGATTTGTCTAATATTTTTGGATACTTATCTTTGAGGGTGCGCTCGGGAGATGTCTTAGCCCTCTCTCCATCTAAAGTAGATGTGTTGTTGGATAGATAGCATGTTTTGAGCTTGACTCCTTTTATGTCTATGTTATTACGAAAGACTTCTCTTAGTCACTTATTTCCTTCTATTCTCTTTTATGTTGATGATGAGATGGAAGTCCCGAGTCACGCTTCCATTAGACTTTATTATTACTTTTTTGTTGTCTTATTTTGCTTTGCAGCCAAGGATGTGTAAATGATATTCTAAGTGGCTTGTTTGGGGTTCCTTCGGGTTTTTCATTTATCATGTCACACTTGTGCCCTAAGTTTGGGCCGTGACACGCTTCATGCTCTAGTTAAGTTTGAGTATGAATAAGGTGTTAGGGTGGGTTAGAGTTCCACATTGGTGGGGGAATAGACTGATTTGCTTAAATAGGATTGAGCAATTCCCTTCTCATGATCTAGCTTTTGAGGTACATTGGGTTAGACCCAAGTACAGTATCTTTACATGGCATCAATAAACCTAGGTACTATACCTTTACATGGTATCAGAGTCAGGTTCTGTAGGAATCCCTCTTAAACGTGAAGGGGGTGTTATAGAGAGTTATAGTCTCGTGTTGGTTGGTGATAGGACTATAGTTACTAGACTGGCACTTAAATTAGTTATGACAGTATTTATTGGTCTATGTTATATGTTTGATCTTAATCCTTTGAACAGAGGATTTTAATCTCCATTCCTGAGCAAACTTTTAGAGTTGAGTTGGGCCAATTTGTTATATCTTTACATTTTATAATTCTGTATCAAAACACTTATTTCTATTCGGTCATATTTGATACAACTATAATGTACCATACATACATTTCAGCATACTACAACAAATAAAGGATTTAGCTACAATAATATAATTATTTATATTAAATTTAGTGATAATAATAAATATGAGTATTTATAACCAATATTTTACATAAATGTCGCTAACAGATTAATGATTTTCGATATAATGCCATTAACCCAACTATTGCTAAGTGTTTAGTAGAAACCAAAAAGAGATCTAGTAAAGGAGACCACATTAACTTGAAACAATATACTATAGTTTGAGCAATCATAACTTATCACTGTTGCCGCTAAAAGGAAAGTCTATTGGCATTAACTATCTGTTTTATTATAGTAACTTGAATTACTCTAATCTAGCTCCTCTGTACCTCTGAGAGACCTGCTAAGGACTTAGTCTTCTTTGAATTTTGTCAATCATCAAAGCATAATTTCAGTTCAGCTCAAGACAAGTACTTTTGTCCCTATAAGGAGAAAAAAAAAGGTCATAGATTAATCATTCAGCTTATACAGATGATGTTGTAATTTTTTTCTTTTCATCATGTATAAGGTCATCCGTCAAGTTTATTATATAGGATATAAAGATATGATAGTAATAGGTTGATAGAAAAGGGCAAATGCTTCTTCATATCAACAAGCAAAAAATTGAGATAATAAGCCTCTGACAAATCAGAGTTTCCCTTCAATTACTAGAGTTGTCTAGTTTTTTCAATATCATACTTAACCATTACTTCTTTTGACAATTCTCTCTTCACAAACTGATGGAGACTAAAGTGTTCTTGAAACGTGGTGTTTGTGGGTCTTTCTCCAGTTAATATCTCAAATATTATAATTCTAAAATTGTGTATATCATCTTCATATTATGCCATATCATCATATTATATTTTAGATTAGGAACATTGATCCTCTTAAACTTGCCTGCAAATTTCATTTAGGTATTCTAACTATGACTTGTTTTGATTGACTATCTGAGCATTTTAAACACTTTCTGTTCAAACTTTGGAAAGTTTTTTTGCATGTGTTCTCAAGTTCCTATTACCTACATAAGTTAACAACTTAAAATATGTCATTCGGTTTCATCTAACACATTAACCTCAATTATCCATAACACTTCATGTTTGCTCCACATCTTTTCTCCGTAATTTGATTCAGAATAGGATATGCTGGAATTTTACCCTTGTTGGGTCTTCTTTCTTCATTTAAATTAAACTTGTTTACTAGAGGAAATGCAACCAATTTATAGCATATGTATATGCTTCTAGTTCTAAGCTATAAGTTGTCGATTTATATTTAATTGCAATGTCTGAATAAGCACAATCGCAAGAAAAATGACGCCATCAACATGTTTCATGTAAGTTAGAACTTATAAAACTAAGTATTCTAGAAGGTATATTGAGTAACTGCAATTCTGTAGATCTTGACCACAAAAAAGTGTAGTAAGAATGTAGTCAACATAAATCCATCAATTTAATTTTCAGTTTGTTAATTGATGTTGACCAATTTATATTGATTTGAATTTGGATAATCAACAGCTAACCCTGTGTATATAGATTTGACAATGCTTATGTATGAGAACATATGAATATGTTAAAGAGTGGAGATATAATTATTAGTTATGTCGAAGTTTGTAAGTTCCAAGGAAGAACCAAGATTTTATGTCAAATAATACAAAATTTAGTAGCCTTACATATGTAGCACCCTTTTTTCACCTTATGAGAAATCTGAAAAATGAGAAATGCTAAGAGGTATGGTAGTAAAATTATAAACCAAGAATCACTAGATCATGGTCTATTGGACAAGTCAAAGGAACACTACTTATTTATTAGTTCAATACATTTCAACCCATAAAAAGTTGGGCTGATAGGTAACTGAAAATTGATGCATAAAAAATCTTGTTAGAAAATTCATTCAAGTTTCTTTTAATAGTGTATTTATTGAGCAACCTGTCGGGACCAAATGCAATAATTCACCTTATATTTATGTTATGATATCAAAATTAAATTTTATCTGCAAATATGTATTTAGTAGTTGTTATTAAAGTTCCTTAAACCTTATCATCCAGTTC
>DF358125.1:53138-110989 GCA_000787875.1 Solanum virginianum | reverse complement strand
TTCTACAAAAGTTTTGTTTACTGCAAAAGTTTTTGTTTAGAAAAAAAAAAATTTTTGTTCTAAGTATTTTAAGTAATACATATTGAGTAACAGATCTAACTCACACCCAAAAGCTAACTCAAAGGAAGGAGCATTACCTTGGCATTCTTCAACAATTTTTTCTATAAATATTTTTCAAAAAATAATTTTTGATAAGAAGCAATTTATATTTAGCCGATAAATTTTGAAAAATAATTTTGAGCTGCAATTAATATTTGGCCAAACATTTTAAGAATTCTCGTAAGTATATTTTTTCCAAAAAAAAAAAGTTGCTTCCAAGGAAAAACAGTATCTTGGCTTACAAAAACAACCTCAGAAATTAGGAGAGTAACTTTCCTAGTAAAATTGAAAAACAAGTTGTCATTCAACATTCGTCATGTCTCCTCTAACAGGTAGGGCCTAATCCCAATTCACCTGATGTGGATTTCTTAAGAAGTAAAAAATATTATCTTAAAAATATGTGTATAAAATTTAGATACGTATTATGAAAAGTGTCGGTGATGTGGGAAAGTAGGAAGGTTGGCAATTTTCCTCCATTTGATCAGCTAATTTTTGAGATGTGAACGAATTAATATCCCATTTAACATGATATTAAGGTATGATCTGATGTGAGTTCTCAAAAATCCGACAATTACGAGAGGTGAAAATATCTTGATCCATAAATATCACGCACCAAATCAGATAGTGAATATGTGAAAACCCGAATAAGAGAATATCTTGGTCCGGGTAAAGGGAGGGGCGAAGATAGGAGAAACTTCCACATCTTTAAAAAAGTATTCATGGGACCTCCTAATAAGATTTGGACAATCTTCTTTTCTTAGAATTAGATTTTGAAATGCGATCTAAGTCCAAAATCTAACTTAACAATTTTCCTCCATATTAAATGCTCTTGAAATTTTTTTGAGCCCTAAAAAGATAAAATGGACATAAATAAGCCATACTCTTGGAAAGTGAAAATTTAATAAAGTAAGCTTTTCTCATAAATGGAACAAAAAATTCCACTTTACAAAGTGGAAGAATTTCTTCTATTTTATAAAATGGAAGAAAAAGTTTTGTTTTATATCAAGATCTGACTTTTACAGTTAAAATATCAACCTTCAAATTTTTCTACAAAATGAAAAAAAAAATAAGTAAGTCTAATTTAATGACATTCCAAAAATATATTTTATTTGTGTCAATTATATCTTTTATGACTCAAATAGGTTCGACTTCCCCTAAGTATCTCCTTCGAGCCCCAAAAGGAAATCTTCAAAAGAAAACTGAAAAATGGGCTAACATCAGCAATTAAATAAACAATATAGCTGCTAACAATGTGGTTGTAATCTCGTCTCAATTAATAGTTTAATTTGTTCATAGAGTCATAAGAAGGCAGGCTTGATGACTACCATTTTCGAAAATAACTTCTCTATTTTCACAAAATAATGATAAAATCTACCTATATTCTACTCTCTTCGAACCTCACTACTACTGATGCTCGATGGCTATAATCTAATGCATAGTCTTTTATTACTGGATGAATTTTCCAAATAAGTTAAAAAGAGAAAAAGAAAAAAAATTAGTTTTGTAAATAATAAAACACGCTTTTATCTGTTAGGTATTTTGTAGATTCCATGTGACTTGTTAGTCACTTTGAAATTTTGGTTCTATTTCTTCTTCTAAAGCATCTTCCCTTGTCCCCCTCTCCAAATTCCATGAATTTACCACATTTTAGTCCCTAACTAAATAAATACAAATATCATAACATGCTCGTAATAAATATATATACTTACAAGAAAAAAGGGAAGAAAATAAATACACCGCTTAAGCCTTAATGACATCGCTCCAGCTTGTCTTATTATCACCGATTTGCCAAAAAAAATTTAAAAAGTAAAAATAAAAAAAAGAATATTATGGTTTGAAATAAAAAATGAATAAAATATATCAAGATATCCTTTAATCTTGTGGTGTTAAATATATCATGTGAAAAAATTAGAATTAAAAAATTATATATAAAAATTAAGAGATATTTTTGTTTAAACAAACTTAAAATAAAAAAGCAAAAACAAACCTATTGAAAGGGAGAGAATGGTAATAAATGACATTGCTAGAGTTTGTCTCATCACCAATTCCTGTCAGAGTAATTATTTTTTTGAGTTTTTTCTTATAAAATATTTATTGCTTTTGAAAATATTTTATATTTATTAACTATATATTATATATTAGAAAATATTTATTATTTATAGCAACTGTACTATGTATTATATACATATATGCATTGTTCATGTATTAATATATATATATATATATATATATTGGTAAAAAAAAAGTACACTATGTAGTGAAAAAGAATTATGCGTAATATAAATATATTATACTATATATAAAAATAATTTTGAATGCACTATAGATGGATTATAAATATTTTAAAATGTGTTAGACTTGTTTTGATAAAAAATTCGCAAAATATATGAAAAATGAATTATATATGCAATACGAATATTTTAAAATTATATAGCTATAAATAGTATATAATTTCTAAACATGATATATATTTAGGTAAGTTCCCTTTTAAATTAATTTCTGATTTTTCTAATTGTTTGCTTCAAGTTGCTAGAGATACTACATAAACTCTTGCGAGCCCGATTCATGAAGTAACTGGATAAAAGCCCAATAATAACCATAATTTACCCGATTCAACTTACAAAGGCCTTCGGCCCATTCTTTAAGTAATGTTGTTTTTTATTAAAAAAAAATTTAAGAGAAACTTTCATAAATAGCTTACTGCTGAAACTTAATAGGTTAAAATAGCTACAGTTTAATTAATTATATTTTATAATTATAATCATGACTCATTATTTGTATATTTTGGCTGAATGGAATCATTTATACAAAATTTCATATGGAAACAATTAATGAAAGACTATAAATTCAATTATTTTAAATGGAAAACAATCTCTTAATTTATGGTGGTTGTATTTTATTAGAATTCCTTGCCTAAAATGACTTTCTCAAAACCTTTAATTTATACGCAAACAATTAGTTTATGGTTCTTGTTTTATATATAGTTATTGTAATTTATGATTTATCAAAAATCACTTAAAAGAATTAATTTTTAAGTCCTATAAAAATACATAAAAATATGTAACAAATTTATTTAATTTTATTTTTATCATTACATATTAACTTATATAACTAAGAATACACAAAATTTAAAAAATCATTAATATATATGAAAACAATTATATAGAGAGAGGGTATAGATAATTTTTTATATTCATTTATAGGAAGTATATAAAAAGTACAAAATTAGAGGATACAATTACTTAAATTATACAAAAATAATTAAATGTATATGACTAATGAAATTATATAAAAAAAACATAAGTTGTATATATTTTTTAATTTATGAATAACTGTATATGTATGGTTTGCATAATTTTGTTTGTATAAATTAGAGGATCCAATTACTTAAATTATACAAAAATAATTAAATGCATGCAACTAATGAATTATAAAAAAAAAAACATAGGTTGTATATATTTTTTAATTTATGAATAACTGTATAAATATGGTTTGCATAATTTTGTTTGTATAAATTAGAGGATCCAATTACTTAAATTATACAAAAATAATTAAATGCATGCAACTAATGAATTATAAAAAAAAAAACATAGGTTGTATATATTTTTTAATTTATGAATAATTATACATGTATTGGTCTAATTATAGGTTGCATAATTTTGTTTGTATTTATATTTATGAATATTTCTATCTTTTTCAACAATTAATTTGTGTATATAGCATGCATTATATTAATGTATATCACTGCATATGAGGAATATTTTTGAGGATAAACTCAACTCTCTATATATACAAAGTTGAATAAAATAACTTAACAAGCTTGTATAAACAAGGATATATAAAATTTGAGAAATCATTAACATGTATAAAAAATAATTACATAAACAACGATTATAGATAATTTTGTATTCATTTATACAAAGTCTAAAAAAAATATAAATTATAGTATACAATAAATAATTAAATGTATACAACTAATGAAATTATACAAAAAATAAATATAAATTGTATTTTTTTTAGTACAAACGAAGTCTCATGTACATCTATACTGATAAAACTAATGCACATACAACCAAATCTACTAATATGATATACAATTTTGAAAAAAAAATGGAGAATCTACAATAAAAATTGAATTATACAATTTTTTTTTTTTTTGCTTCTTGTAAATTCGATTTTTGCACGATTTGTTGCAATCTAATAGGGCTAGTGTAAAACTTAAATTGAATTTCTTCACTTAACTAATTTTTCGCAATGGCTTGAGATTCCACAACGAAACTTGTGCTTTCTCCGAAATCTTGAGTTGAATTCAAGAAAAAGATGGAGGAAGAAAAGTTATTGTTACATCCAAATTTATACCTCTAGTAACTCTCTTTGATGAAGATGGTTCATCCATGATTGTGATTACACTGAAACAATCAAAGATTATGACTGAAAATATGAAATAATGAGAACAAATTGAAAAAGAAAATACAAATCATAAAGAAACTTACGAAAAATACAAAAAAGTTAAACTAGTATAAGTTACCTTGATTTGGGTATAAAGGTTTAGGAGAGAGAATCATAAAATTTTAAAATTTGAATGTTGATTTTTTTGAGAGATTTAAGGGAATCTGACAGATTTCTAGGGATTAGATTATGAGTAAGATGAAAGAGAATGATTTTGATTTGTATAAAAGAAGAAAGAAAAGATTTGCAGGTGTGTATACCAATAAAAACGTAGAGCCCAATTAATAGCTATTTTATTTTAAACTATAACCATTACTTGCAATTAAATCAAACAGTAGTTATATATCATAATTAACTATTGGATGTTAGTTTATTTTACATTTATAATATAAATATATTACATATATAATTCACTTTTAATACATTATACGATTGCTATAAATAACGAATATTTTTTAAATATAAAATATCTAGATAATAAATAAAAAATATGTTTAAAAAATAATAAATATTTTATACAAAGGATTTTAAAAGGTAATTATTCCTAAGGGGGACAATATTGGGCTATATATGTAAGGACCCATAGGCATGAAATCTTGACCAAACCCCAAACCAGCCCAAACATTTTCGTCGGAAACGGCCTATTGAGGAATATATTGGGTCATTTGCACGGAGAGCTCTATTTAGGCAAAATTATAAATATATACTATTTAATTATTTATCATAATAGTTATGCTAAATAATTATCACTCGCTACTAATGCTTCATTCGAGCTGTTAGGAGGTATGTTCAAATTTGTATAATTAAGCTCTCAATTGTATAAATTCAAAATTTATTTGTATAAATGAGAATTTTCTAATTGTATATATTTATCTTGTTTTTATATTGATAATTAATTATATAAATAAATTTGTATATTGACACCAAATTATACACACAAATATGCATATAATATAGCTATAATTATGAAATATAATTACTCAAATCATATGTATTTCAGCCTACTAAATTTTAGGACTAAGACACTCATCAACATTCAACCTCTATTTGCGAGTGTTCTTTAATTTTTACCTTGTATTTATTTTTGTCCATACTAGTCATATAATGTAAATTTGTGGGTCAAGAAACCTTTAATTATGACCTAATTCCGGAACTTTGTCTTAGGCATAACTTGAGTTATTGAAATTATGTCAGTGAATATATGCCCTGCGGCATAACATTTATCTTTTTTAATTGTCAAGAGCATTTTCAATTTGCTTAAAGTGGTGAATGACAAAAATTAAAGATGACCCAAAATAGGAGAATCTGTGAAAGCCTTGGAATATATTGTCATTAAATTTCATCTTATCCATAGACCATATTTAACTGGGATAAGGGTAATTCAAGTAAAAAATCTCGTATACAATCATATCGGATCTAAAACTAAAAGAAGATGTCACGTACCCACACGTACTCCTGTAATAATAATTAAAATAAATGAAACAATTAGCTTTGACTTTGTACTGTCTATGTTTGGGTAGGTGCGTTAAGTTTAAGATTTTTAATTGTGAGAAGAGAACAAAAGAATACGATTGTGATTGTGATAGAAGACCAACAGTCAAATATTGCACGGCTAATAACAGTGTAGAGTCCTTTCACAAATTGTACCCCACTCTGCCTCCAAAATACAAATCCACCAATTTACCACTCTTCTTTTACATCAACTTGTCCAATGTTACTACCTGCTAAAATATTGAGATGTTTGGACAATTCTTCTTCCCTTAATCTAGCTTTGAGGGTATGAATTAAGCTCGAGATCTAATTTTGAACTTTTTCAATATTGATTGATTGTTCTTTTAAAACTAACACCTTGTTTGGATGGTTGTTATACATTGTATTGTATTGTATATTATATTATATTATTAGTTTAAATATAATAGTTACTTAAATTTTATTACATTGTAATCTTTAAATTTATTGTTAGGTGATGATGGAAAATCTCATTTTGTGTAACGACTAATTTGCTGTCATTGCTCCATTACCTTGATAATTTTTTCTCATTTTTCCTTACTTGTTGTATAATCTTAGTTTAAATACTGCAGTCAAAAGGTTACGTCTCATCTCATAACATAGATTATGATAAACAACTAGTAAATATTACTGTGTTGTCACATTATCAGTGCATATTATAGTACATCATTGTAATATAGTTACTATAGTTTCTTGTCCTTTGATTTTTTTTTTTACTATCTGTTATTTCTCGTCCTTCAATTACAATTATCATATTATTTTATTGTCGTCTATTATTGGAGTTACGTTATTATATGATGTTTCTTGTTCTTTTTTCTTGCTTATTTTATCTAGATAGAGTCTATTAGAAACAATCTCTATCGTTCCTAGATCGCACGAGCATATATGTTGTCGTCCCACCTTGGTATACTCTAATTTGATCAATCCACCTTTGGAGAACTACAAGTGAATGTTTGTATATCATGGAGGTGGATAGACATTATTAGTTTAGGAAACATGCGAAAAATGATGTTACAAAGAACAAGTCCGTCTTCTCCAAGAAGTTCACTTGATGTATTTAATAATCCATGGACCCTGTTGTGGTGGGTCCAAATAATTCAAACCTTACTCTCATTACTGCTCTGCCATTCATCAGCCCCATAAATCTTGTGCTTTCTTCTTTGGTGTTTTACGAAATATCTATTGAACATTTTTTGCAGAATAATCACAAATTGACTGATTGAGTTAAAGGCATATGGGTTGTCCTTGCAAAAGTGAATGCTATTATCACTTTCATGCCGACCGTATCCCACTGGCTTCTTTTTCAACTTTAGCAACAGAGTCCTTATTGCACACACTGTTCATTGAAACATGGTAGGGTCACAATGTGAAAAACACACTTCTTCTATACATCTCCATACATTACATTAATATTTGAAATGCTCATGCTTTTTAAACAATAATTCACTCCATCTATACCAATCAATATGTCTCAAAAGAATGTTAGTTATGTATCTCAAAATGGAAGAAATGTTTCTTACTCCCTACAACACACCATTTTTTAATTTTCTTTCTTCCAGAAATAACTTCTCTATCTCTACGAGGTAGTGGTAAGGTCTGCGTACATTTTATCCTCTCCAGACCCCAATTGTGGATATGTTGTTGTTGTTGGACAAATCTTGAATTTTAACTTTCCAAGTAATGCATTTAAAACTACAACATTAAAGAATATTTTAGTATATTGTGCGTATCTTTAGTTTAAGACCAGAAGATTCAGAAAAACTTCTTTGTCCTGCTTTGATCATATTAGCTTAGACCTTCGCTCGTTTGTAATACACACAAATCTTCTTTATATGTAACATAAACCAACATCGATTAAATATCATTAAGAACAATGTGAGTATCAAGGTTTATTGTGAAATTATTATGATAATCCAATGTATATCCAGAGGCTCCAATTGCTTTTCTTTATCTTATAACAAAAGTTGCAGATAACACCAGAGCAAACACATGCTGGAGATAATGTGCAAAAGCAATAAAATTTTAGGTGAGCTGGAAAAGGGGTGTCTTTTGCTTTTTTCAGAGTTGGAAAAATTTGCAAAAAAGATGAAAGAAAGGGGAAACTAAGTTGTAATGAAATAATTCAAGGAGATACAGAAAAAGTTAAATGAAAGGAGTCATATTTTAACATATACTTGTTCTCCATAGGGAATAGAGTTGTAAACTTTCCCGATGATCTAATATTTGATCGTGACATTCCCATATCTACAACTATCAGCATCATCATAATAATCAATAAAGCAAATGAAAGCAACAGTTACTAGGGACCCAAACATTGTTAATACCCCACCACCCCAAAGGCCAAAACACAAGGCCATGTTGCTTGCTTCCATAAAAATTAAAAGTTAAAAATAAAGAAGAAGATATTCTTGTAATTTTTCATCATATGCGGTGGTGTTGTAGTTGCAATAGTCTAGAATATGCACCTTCCGGCCGGCTGATTAACTCAGAATGGCTCCCTTGTTCCACAATTCGACCGTCTTGCACAACCCCGATGCTATCCACATTACGAATTGTTGATAGTCGGTGAGCCACCAGAACAGTGGTTCGACCTCTCATCAACCTTTCGAGTGCTTCTTGTAACACACATTCGGATTCAGCATCGAGTGCACTTGTAGCCTCGTCAAGTAGGAGAACGGATGGATCTTTAAGAACAGCCCTTGCTATTGCAATCCTTTGTTTTTGTCCTCCTGAGAGTTGAACACCTCTCTCACCGACTGGGGTTTTGTAACCTTCAGGCAAACCACTAACAAAAGTGTGTACGTTAGCAGCGCGAGCTGCTTCAATGACTTCGGCTTCTGTTGCACCCTCTTTACCATAGGCAATATTATCGAAAATGCTAGCTGCAAACAGAGCTGGCTCTTGTTGCACCAAACCAATCTTAAGTCTTAGAGACTTCAAGTTTAATCTCCTTATGTCTTTACCATCGATCATAACTTTGCCACCTGTTGGATCATAGAACCTTTCAATTAAGGCTATGACGGAGCTCTTTCCCGAGCCACTTGCCCCCACAAGAGCTTGGCTTTGGCCAGCACGAATCCTTAGATTGAGGTCCTTGAACACAGAGACATCCGGTCGTGAAGGATATGCAAAATCAACATGACGGAGTTCAATATCCCCTCTAATTGATTCGACTGGATCACCTTCAGGGTCATCAGGATCGATCCTGGTAGAGCGATCAAGAACGGAAAATACAGACCCAACAGCTTCACCACCCCTAATAATCTCGGGTGCTAGGCTGACGGTTTCAGCAACTGAATTAGCCGTGATCACAAGGACTACAAAGACCTTAATCACCTTAGAGAAAGTCGAGACCCCGTTGTTAACAAGGTGTGCACCATACCAAAGAATCAGAGCTTCCGAACCATAAAGAGCAAGCTGTGATAAACCAAATAAGATTCCTGACATTTGGCTGCGTCGAAGACTCTGCATTTGTGGAACTCGAAGCTCCTGGGAAAACAAAGAGATAATCTTCTCTTGGGCATTGAAGGCTGCTACAGTTCTAATATTGCTTACTCCTTCTCCAGCAATCATGCTAGTCTTCGCGTGCGCCTTGGCCGTGTCTCCAGCAAATCCTTTCAGTGATAGTTGCTGTATCATGGAGCCAGATTAGTTTTATGAGCAGTTCCAGATTTTAAGACACAAACTGAAATGCTAATAGCTGGATTCTGACTTTAATTTTTATACATATTTTTAGTGACTTTTGAAATATGAATACAAAATTTAGACCAAAGTTATTGAATTATACCAAACCACATATTATATGGTAAATCACTATTTTCTCAAATTAGGGAATAGTTACAAACCAAAAAAGGAACAAGGACAAAAATAATTGTTGATCTGAGTTATTGAGCTGTATAAGATGTGTTATATTCAAGCACTCTGCTAGGCACATGACTGGCATTTCTGACAAATAACTCACTCACATAGATCAGTAAAAAGATAAAAATTTCAAACAGAAAAAAGTTTTGTCCAGTTTGTCATATACACAAAATGATCACGGGTGAAGAATCTCTGCTACTTTTCAGACTCTGGCATAAACATCTAGGAGCTAAGAAAGAGACTAACAAAGTCAAAAAAAAAAAATCTAACCCTCTGCACCTCCTATTCAACCCCATTCCCTCTTGTCCTTTTCACTATCTTTGGATGGTAAATTATTTTTAGACAGCAAAAATCAAAAACAAAACTGAGACAAGAAACAGATGAATTTTCCATCCATTTCCAACTCAGTGAAAAATAGACTTTTGCTGAATAACAGGATGCTTCCTAATTTTTCCATATAAAAAATTACTACTATTTTTTCATTTCTCACTAATATAATCAAAATATCTTTTCATGAAGAAAATGTGGTCAAAATTAATCGAGCCACGTATCGGTGGAAGATAGCAGGTATCTATCGGTGGAAGATAGCAGGTATCTGATGGAATAGCCTAGAACAACACCATTTTGAAGAAAGAGGAAACTAGAAAGGAAGAATAATTATTTGAGAAGCGGACAATCTAAAGTACAATTAAAAAAGGGAAAGTGCTGCTAGCTAACACTGGAATTGATAGGTGATGGGGAGTAATAGAATCTTTACAGTTTTTACTGTCATGGCTAGTAAATAGCTAGGTTTGTTTGAATATGTGTATTTTTAAATTTAAAGTTGTTCAGATGTGAGTCTCGAAGAACTAAAGCAGCTGAATGGGAGAATTCCAATTCAAAGTACTTACTCTCTTTGTCCTATGCTTTTGCAAAGTACACTAGAGGGAGATTCCAAGAAATCACTTCAAATTTTTTATTAATAAAGTATTTTAAACAACTACTCTATTTTCCTTCTTCCCATTTTCGTTTTTTTTGTAAATATTTAAAATGTGAAATAAAGAATGAAACTTGACATGCTTGTTTTAAGGCATTGTTTCAATGAAATACTTTCAAGAATGCATGGGTTCTGCAGTTTTTTTCACCTGAGCAAAGTTCGCCAAGACGAGGAGTGGAAATGTGGCCAGGATGAGCAGTGAGACTCGCCATTCGACTATAAATGCAACTATGAATGAAGTGAGAAGAGATGTCATATTCTGCAGTATAACGGAGATCCTCTCTGCTATGGCAGATTTAACATCTGCAGCGTCTGTAGCTAAGCGAGCTGCTAGTAGACTTGAATTATTCTCCTCTTCGTCGAACCAACCAACTTCATTCCTTAAAATTGCTGAACAAGTAGAACAAACAATTAGCTCAACATCTAGTAAAGTTAAACAAATTTAGGACGAATTAGTTACAAGATTTTAGTAATACTAAATATTTTGACACGAGAAAATACCTGCTAACATCATCCTCCGGACCCTGGTAGTGAGGTTTTCTCCCATAATACTGAAGAAGTAATGTTGTATTAAATATGCTACAACGGCATAAAGGCCCGCTCCAATGTAGATGAAGACATATTCCTTCGTCTTTCTTTCCATGCTTGCAGGGTTTGTATAGTAGAATACCTCAATCATGTTGCTCATCACAATAGCAAAAGTTGGACCAATGAAACCGGAGAGAACAGACCCTACGGCTCCCATGATTGAATAAGGCCACTCAGGTGCATTCAGTTTGAGAAGCCGACAGAAATAGTTCTGTGGTGCACGACTTTTCCGATCTGTTTCAGCATTAGAAATCATTTCAATACGCCCATCTGCACCAGTGCTGTATGAATAGCTCAAATTCCTTAAACTGCCAGAACGAAGGCTTAGAGACTTTGTTGATAATGAATGACTTAACCGAGTTGAACGTGAACGACGAGTAGAGGGATTTGAAAAGTCTCTATTTCCAACCATTTCCTGGAATCTGATTAAAGAAGAATAAGCCCCAGCTTTGGCAATCAGTTCTTCATGTGTTCCAGTCTCAACTACCTGCCCTTGCTGTATAACTGCAATTGAATCGACATTTCTAATTGTGGAGAGACGGTGAGCTACAACTACAGTTGTACGGCCAACCATGAGACGGTCCAGAGCTTCCTGGACAATGCTCTCGGAACCAGCATCAAGAGCACTGGTGGCCTCATCAAGCAGGAGGATCTTTGGGTTCTTTAACATAGCTCTTGCAATTGCAATTCTCTGTTTCTGTCCACCAGAGAGTTGCACACCACGCTCTCCCACCTGGATATAGCATCAATATTAACTTATTATAAAGTGCAAACCATCTTAGTCGACCCAATCAAGTCCAACGCTCTAGGAAATTAAATGCTAAGGCGTAAAACAAACTGTAACCTGGGTGTTGTATCCGTTAGGAAGCAAGGTAATAAAGCTATGTGCATTGGAAGCACAGGCAGCTGCCTCAACTTCGGCCATAGTTGCATCAGGCTTTCCGTACAGTATGTTCTCAAGTATGGTAGTAGCAAATAATGCAGGCTCTTGATTCACAAGGCCAATCTGATCACGCAACCATCTAAGTTGTAACGTCTTTATGTCCACATCGTCCAGTAAAACTTGACCTGCATGATCAACCATATTTTTAAGCGGGATAATAGGTAACCAACCTTTAAAATTCAAATATTAGAGGTGGAAGTCTTAAATTACCCTCATTAGGATCATAAAACCTTTCTATCAACGAGACGACTGTGCTTTTTCCTGAGCCACTGCCACCAACCACGGCAACTGTCTTTCCGGCAGGGAAGAAAATGCAGAAATCTCTGAATATAATCACATCAGGTCTTGACGGATAGCTGAAGGTTACATTTTTGAATTCAATGTTCCCGCTGACCTCAGACAGGCATTTCCCGTCTAGAGTATCTAGAACAATGGTAGGCTTCTGCTTAATAATCTCCATTAACTTGTATCCAGCTGCTTTTCCTTTGCTGAATGCCCCAAGATTGGAAAAGGACTGACCCAAGCTCCTGCAAAAGCCAAGGTTTCAACAACAATTACACGTTACATGCACCAAATTAAAGGAAGTGACAATAAAGCAATGTACGTCAAGGTCTTACATGCCACCAACGATGGCTGAGAAAATAGCAGTAAATGCCTTTCCACCATCACTCTGTCCATTCCTGATGAAAACCCCAGCATACCAAAATACAAGGGCCCATGACATGCATGCTATTCCATAGGTGCATCCCAAACCCAAGCCTTTAGCCATGCCGGCCTTGTATCCGAGCTTCAATGTGTTTTGAATTGCATCAGAATATGAGTTAAGGGCTTTGGTCTCGCCCACATATGAGTAAACTGTTCTGACTTGTGCAATTGCCTGCATTGACAGTAAACAACATAAACCAGAAGAAGTGGAAATCCAAAGAAAACAGTCTTGCATTTCGTGCAAGTTATAGAACAAATGATCAAAGGCACAAAAGAAAAGCTCTCACCTCTGAAAACTTTGTACATCAAAAACTTTCAGGATAGTTTGTAAATGCGACAATACTTTGTAAATTGTTCATTTTATTCCAAAACAACTTCTAAATCATTTACAAAATTTTGATGAAGCAGTGGAAATCAATTGATAGGTTGCTTATGTAGGAATCCAGACAAAAACGCAGATGAATAGCAAAGCATCAAATTACAACTCCTGAAACCAAAAAGCGAATTTGTAATTTTATAAAAGCATTTTGATTAATCAAATTATAGAGATAACTTTCATAATTATATCATATCAGAAAGATAGTTTCATAAAGTGACTTTACAAAGATTAAGCTTTGATAACTGGAACAGCATGCTAAAAAGGGATAATCAATGGCTAAAGGTACTCAAAAACCGATAAAGGGATTAAGAAACTTTATCATGGCTTCACATGTAGTAGGATCATTTCATCTGGACTAATTCATTTTTTTTCACAGTGCTTCATTAACAAAAAGAAATTAGCCGTTGAAATAAATTACACCTAGATTAAAACGGAAATAGTACAATGTCCTCCGTTAAAGAGTTTAACTATTATACACTAAGAAACAGGTGATCATGAATTACCTGCTCAGCAATAATTCCAGCATTGGCATAGGATTCTCTGCTTTTTGAGGTGAGACCGGTGAGAGTATAAGCATAAAGACCCCCAGCAAAAGCAATTCCAGGAATAACCGCCACACTGAGGAGCGCTAACCTCCACGCTGACACGAAACCAACGACCAACCCCGCCAAGAACGTTGAAAGGTAATGAATGAAATTCCCCACCTAAAGTTTTCACGTCAAAAGTTGTTTCATCAATTATTAGTGTAAGGAAACATCATTAAAGCAGAGAGAAAAAAAAAAAAAGATACAGTTAAACTAATTTGGCATTATCGCCGAAAAATAAGGAAAAAGTTAAAAAAAAAAAAAAAAAAAAAAAAACATTCCAAAAAAAAAAAAAAAAAAAAAAGATACAGTTAAACTAATTTGGCATTATCGCCGAAAAATAAGGAAAAAATTTAAAAAAAAAAAAAAGAAAAGACTAGCATTCCAAACAAAACAAGCTAAGAAATGGCGTGTGCTAGCAACCAAGGTTTTGCTAACATGTGCCATTCTGGGACCGAGGGGTGGAACTAGAGGACCGCAGGCTTCATCAAAAAATTACACTACATGATCAAAATTACTGTATGTTTCGGGTGGGACCCGCTCTGATGAAGACTGAACATACGGCATAATTCAAATCTATTTCCTTGTTTATCCTTACAGTTATGAATGCTACTAGATTTCACCATGAAAATTTACTGAATTGGATTACTACAGTGTTGACATTAAATGGAAAATAATTAATGAAGAGAGGGCGGACCTTCTCACTGATGGCATCTTGGACCAGTAGAGTATCCGTTGAAACACTGAAAACGATATCCCCTGTTCTTGCATCTGTATCAAAGAAGCCAACATCCTGTTTCAAAACTGCCTCTAAATATTTCTTCCTTAGTGCACTCACTTGCCTTTCTCCACTGTACATCCAACAACCAATCTCTGTACAACAACAAATACAAAACAAAATTTTATATTTTCAAACATTTAACAGTAACTTTTTATTTTTAATTACAGATCCATGATAGAGACGTTTGATTAGGATAATATTGAAAGATTGGAAAATACATGAAGAAATTGACAATTATAAGTAGTTAAAAAAAGAGCTAAAAGACAGGGAGACGGTCCATGGACCACGTGCAACCATGAGACCTAATTTTGCTCCTATTGATCCAGTGTGAACTGGGTAACTAGAATAAATACAAATGTATTTTTTAATATCGATATATTAGTACTATTTGCATCCAAACAAAATGTCTCTACTCGAGGCAAAGTTTGTTTCAGAATACCCATAAAAGTTTTTTATAAAGAAAAGTAGATCACTTAGCTCACCTGCATAGGATGATGCACAAACTATCAACCCAAGGTACACGAAATACAGAGCATACTGCAAATATTGTAACAAGAAATTTTTTTAAAAAATCAGATCCGTGTAAAAAGAAATTTATAGATACATTCAAAGCCAAAAGAAACTAACCTTTGATACTTCGTGGGTCATTTTGTGCAAATCCATTTGATTTTTTCCGAATCCATTTACCATTTCACCAAAAAGGAGAAAGAAAACAGGCATAGAAGAGCCATGTAAAATAGCTCCAATACTTCCAGATATCATAAGCAGATAATCATATTTATCAGCAAAAGAGAAAAGCTGATAAAAAGGAAGACTTTGTTCTTTCTTCTTCTCTGCCTCTGGCATTGGTTTCCCTTCAGTAGTCTCCGCCATTGAACTTCAAGAACCCCACCCGAAAAAGAAGAAAGAAAAATCAAATTTTGCTGACAACCCACTACAGGAATATTAATTGGGGTCAAGAAAGTTCATTTCTTGAAAGAAAATAAGAACACTTCGGAATGAAAGATCTGCGCGTGAAACAGAGTATTTTCTTGGTTGAGGACTGAGGTTAAGAGAAAATAGAGAAATAGAAGAGAAAAAGGTGAGTACTTAAGAAGACCAGTAGTCAAAGGAATGGGAGAAAAATAAACGTAAAAGTGTGTGCAAGTGAGAGTGAGACATCGTTCACTTCACTAAACTATATAGTTATATATAGCAGCAGAGATTCAAAGAGGGACTTTTTATTGGGGGTATGGGCGAGGTCTTGCTGGTAAATTTATTTTATAATGTACCCGGTCTATTTCTTTTTACTCTGTTGCAAAAAATAGTACTCTCTCCATTTTATTTTATATGATATTTTTTAATTTGACATAATGTTAAAAAAGAAAATTAAAAAAGTTGTGATCTAAATTTATTTTTAGATATATGTGTGGCTGATAATCATTTAATGAAGACTAAAAGAAAAATTTCATAGTTAAATTATTTTCAATTATAGTAAGATGATATTCTTTTTTAGACGGACAAAAAAAAAGGCGACACATAAAATGGGACACAGAAAGTATTATCATAAATAATTAAATTTTCGTCCATTTTTCTTCTTTATTTAATTTCCTTTTTTTAGAGTAAAATAATATCCGCTTCATTTTTATTTTAGTTGTTATATTTTCTATTTTTTGAGTCAAAATATATAGGCTTTAAATAACATTGTAAAATATATTTTTAACGTATCAATATAAAAAGGTTATAATAAACAATGTTTTTGTTATAGATTTCAAATATCTAAATTTTTATTTTTAAAATATTAAATTAATTTAAATTTTAAAAGTTAATTAAATTAATTTTCGAAAAGCGCAACATGATAATTAAAATAGGACAAAATCAGTATAATCTTTGATCAACATCTTAAAATATGTTTTTCAGCATATTGATATTTTTAAATTAAATCTATAATAAATTATTTTATATAATTCTTAAATAAATTAATTTTATTTAAAAATTAATTAAATTAATTATCGAAAAACATGTTAAATAAAAAGAGGTAGTACATTAATTCTTTTTTATTTGTTTAAAGTTGTTTTCATTTTTTTTATTTATTTAACTGAGTTCAACGGAATCTAGTGATCTTTTTCGCTCTGCTCTGCAACTTCGATTTCTGTGCTTTCCTTATGGCAATACTGCGACACTGAGCTATTTATTTCTCATGTTTATTTCCATATTTTAAATTAATACCTTGCAACTTCCAATCTCTTACGTACAAAAAAAGAAAACAAAAATAAAGAGGAAAACTTAGTTAGCTATTCAAAATATAAACTCAATTTAAAAGGATAGGATCGAATAAACCTGAAACAAATTTCAAAAGATGTATTAAATATAGACTAATAATAATTACTTTATTTGCCCCTGTTAACTTGTCACAGAAATTAAGAAATAGTAAATATTAGGATAATTTTACCAAATTATTCTTTGAATATAATAAATATGATTCTTGAAAAATGTAATAGAGAAATAACTATGATTAATGATAAGGATAAATTAGGAACTAAGTGTAAAATTGTCTCTTAATTTCATAAAGTAGACAAGTATTGTTGGACATTCCAAAATAGTACAGGGACTAAGTAAAATTGGACTAAGGAGTACTAATTAATATCTGAATGATCTTGTGATAGCTTGTTTCTAATTCATGACTTTAAGTTATTTGAATATTAAATATTCTTATTTTTAATTCTAAAATTGCACATTTAGAAGGAAATGCTTCGAGTATGGAGTGGGTGGGGTAAAAAGAAGTTGTCAAATTGATTAATTCTGATTTCTTAGAGTATTTTACGTTAAATTTTGAGGGGGGAGGGGGTTGGGGGGGCGGATTTAAAAAAGGAAATGATATTTTTAAAATAGAAGAACTCTTGCGATAATAATTACTAATATTAATTTGGACGAAGATTTTGAAAATGGTTATGTAAAACTAAAGTAGAACTAGACTGGTGATTAAAGAATGATTAGGTTAAGTCATTTGGGTATGTTTGAAGGTGGTAACTTATAAGAATGTTATAAAAAAAAATTGGATTAGATCAGTCTTTTTATAATTGGTCTATATTTGTAAAATTTAAAATAAATAAAGAGTTAAAATGTAAAGTAAAACTTTATTTATCATTCATAGAAAAGGAAGTTCTTTTGACAGATATAGCTTTTATGTTAGTAAAGTGAATTGTTTTTTTTTAATCAGAAAAATTAATTATATGACTTTCTTAAAATTTTATAACTCTTAATTGGAATTTACATGCTCCAGTGTTTCACTCAGATAGTAAATAATTGCGACAAATTTATTTTCTAATTATAAAGATTAAGATAACACAATATAAATGAATATAAAAGTTTGTTATTTATTAAGTAGTAGAATGTATCCCATCGCAATAAAGATAAGAGTTTGAACTCGGAAGTATTTGTTCATTCTTAAGGGAGATTTCAAATTTAACTTGGTAAATAGTTTAAATTTGACTTCATAAATAGTTCAAATTTGACTTCATAAATAGTTGTATTTGTTATAGAAAGTAATTTATCATTAATGTGTGATTTTCTGACGCAAATTCAAATTTAGTCAATTTTTGTACAAACATCGAATGAGAAATAGAACAAAGATAAATGCTCAAATAGTATATTTTAAAGTATAAATAAGTTCGTGCCACGTTGATTATAACTACTGTTTTGCATACTTGTGATTGAGGATCAAACCTCAAATGTGAGTTCAAATGTCACTTTTATGATTTTAATAGCTTAATTAATTGATTGAGAAATCGATTCCACTTTGTCGGATGTAATATATTTTTGTACCAAAACTATATTATGCAAGTACGATATAATAACATGTGGTTAAAAAAACAGATGGTCCTAAGGCCTAACATACCGTATTTCTTTTTTCATTTTTAACTTTTAGTATGCAAAATTCTGAAAGCCTTCAGCATCACGAGAAACAACAAACACTTGTGAATAAAATACAGTAATGTAAGCATAATTAGAAAGTACTCCCTCCGTCCGATTAAAAGGATACACAACTTTGAATATAATAAATATAATATTATAAAATAAATTAATAATTTGGCATAAAAAATTAAAAAATAATAAAAATAATTTGATCTAATCATTGTTTGAATATAATGAATATAACATTTTTAAAAATATAATAGGAAAATGATAATTTATGCTAGCTTTGCTTGGATTTTGGGAGTCATATAAATTAATTTTAATCAGGAACTAGGACGAATACTCTTTAAATTTTTTAAAAATAAAATTACATATATAAAAATTATAAGGGCGTACTAGTTTTAACTTGAGCTAGGAACTATAAATCAATAATAACCTTCGGTTTTTACCCTTTTATTTCTAAAACAAAGCCTGTGATCGTCACCTAATCATGGAAATATGTTTTGAAAATCGTGTTATATTTATAAACGGAATATTTTATTAAGAGTCACTTGCAGCTTGTTAAAATTATACTGGTAAGTAACGTAGGAATTAGTTAAGAAGAATTTATTTGTTATTTATATCAAAATTAATAATTCATGTATTGTTTCTAAATAGCAAATCAAAGAATATATTAATTTTATACATAAATAATTTACCTTCTAATCAACGATACAACTTATGCAAAATTTAATATTTTTTTTATAGAATATTCACCTCCAAATCAGCTATTGAATAACCGCTTAATGATTGATACGTAGAAGAACCACTTACCAATAAAGTCAAGATAGACATGCTACTAATTTGATGATACAACTTTGCCATGCCTGGAATAGGTGAGGGGCCATTTTCAATCAAACCAAATAACACAAGCCAATTTTGTTACTCGTGTGACTTGATACAATATACCATTTATTAAATTTTATATTCCAAAAAAATTACATTCTCCAATGATTTTATACTAGTTCTTTTTATTTAATTTCTACTAATCTTATGAAGTTCACTAAAAACTAAAGTATTAATATGAACTGTTTGACCGTTCATATTTGTCTGGCATACTTATTTGAATTTGCGTCTTATATAACTTATTAAAAATAAAGATTCGAACATAAAATATTGGTTATATCAATTTTAAATTCCTCATGTCAAATCAATTCAAAGGTAATTTCCTGAGTCACTCAATTCCAATCAGAAGAATTAACAAATGCATGTGCTTACAAAGACATTCCACTAAGGCTTTGTCACATCCAAGTGTTGCTCAAAAAAAATGATGGTCGTTTATAAATTCCCCCCTATTGTTATTAAGAAAAGAGTTTCGATAGGCCTAAACTATAAGTATTTCTGTATTATAATATTCATTAGCATAATTTCAGTTTCTAAATAACTTATATAGGCATTAGTTCGATTGAAAAAGGGTAAAAATTAATTAGAGAACGGCCATTTGAAAATAAAAATAAATGATTCATAATATATCTTATGTATTATCTTGCTGGGCCACAAACGTCTCTTTCTGAGCTACTGTTGAGATAAAAAAAGCACTCAAGCTTGCTCAGATCCAGCCCAAATTAAGTAGCCCAATTGGTTATTTTGACAAACAATCCCCCTCTCCTAAAATAGATTCTTTTTCCAACAAAAAAGAAATTATATTTAACTAATAATTTAGTGTTATCTCCATGGAATAAAACACGAAAGTTACAAGCATTGAATAACTTCTTGGAATTGCTACGCTAATTAATAAGAAATCAACGTTCAAATGTAGCAGCGATGTATATATAAAACGACCGTACGTGAGGAACTTTTGGAATTAGATTAAGACAAATTTGATACGAAATTGACCAGAATCGGATATTGAATTTACTGTTAGCAAATTCCTACAATAATCTTAAGTTACTATTATAATAATGACTAGATTTATAATCAGATATTTTAGTAGTGTATCTTTTAATAAATATACATGATCAAGATAAAACTTATTGAGCTATGTTGAACAAAATAACTACGAGGTGAGTAAGCCTTTTGATTTATGCTTAAAAAAAAAATTAAATATGATCATTAACTTTCCCTGATTAAAAAAAAAAAAAAGAAAAGAAAAGAGGGAGGGTGGAGGAACTAGGAAATGGTGCCATTTTAGAATGAGATTTCCTTCTCGTTTCACATCACTTGGCCCCCATATCAATTTTTTTCCCAATTTATGAAAGCGAGATAATTTTATCATATTTTTTTATGTTTTGTTTGTAGACAAAGTGAATTTAAAATTGTCTTTCATTCAAAGGTATAACCTGTATCCATGCGCTTCATATTTGTTGAGAGTTTGCTTTCAGAAATATAGTCATCTCTGCTCCCTCAAGTCAATCTCACGAGCCTCTTTTATCCATATCATTGAACGACGGTGGGGGAGTAGATCCAACTAGAAAAACTCACATTGAGCTTAGAGATAATTAGGCTCAAACTGATGACTTCCACCACATCAAGGTAATACTCTATACCTGATCATATATAATATCAAGAAAAATAGATACAAATTTTTGACTGCTACTCAGTATTTGCAATAGGTCTAAAAAATTATCTAAAAATATCAAATTTTACTTATTAAATAACTCCATAGTCAAATTTAGAGTTTCAAAACATCGGTAATAAAATTAGTTTTGTAAAATACATCTTTAATTAAAATTTTCTTAATAAATGTGTCAAGTCAATATAAACCAAATAATATGAAACAATGACTGACCAGCCACGATTTTTATTTTATTTTATATTTTTTGTGTGAAACAGTGCTACATGTACAATTCTAAAATCTAAAAAATGATTTTTTTTGTTAGTCTTCAAAACAATAGAATCTTTGAAAAAACCATTGCCCACATGAACAACCCAAAAGGTTCTATTTTTAGATAATATTAAAGATTAGTTCATCCTCAAAACACACTAGTATTATTTATATCCAAAGTTCTTAGATGTCTCAAACCAACCTCAGCTAGGCCACTAAAAAAGAAAAAGTGACCTTTTGCTATGCTAATCTTGTATAATGATTATAATTTCTCCAAAAGAAGACATTACCCCATACCCCAACTGGAACAACAAGTGAGGGTGTCCACCATCTAACCCTTGCTTAACTGTTGATAGACCATTTAGGTCATTTATATCTACTTTACAAACTACAAACGCACGAAATCCTGGCTTCAAAGATTTGGCTGCTGCTTTTTTACCCTACTTAACAAAAATTCCCATCCATCGTCAATATTTTTTTGAAATAGTGGCGTCTGAGTTAGTTTGGTTAATTTTTATATTAATGCTTGTTACCTTTTAAATCTTCTTACTTTCTTTATCTCGTATTTAAATTAAGCAAGTTAATACAAGTAATTTTTTTTTAAAAAAAAATTGTCTCGTATTTAATCTTTTTTTGTTTTCATGTTTATACCCTCATTCACTGTTTTTTCTCTTTTTTTTTTGTTATTGGTTTATTTTGTTCTTTTTCTTTTCTTTATTGTTCTTCTTGGTTTGGTTTCAAATCTAATTTCAAATATCTTGTATTTAAAATAAATTAATTTCAGATGAATATTAAAATTAGTGAAGAAAATCAAACAAACATACAAAATTTAAAAACGTAAAAATTAAAGGATGCTTTTATTTTTCTTTTTAAATATCCGTAATAAAAGTGAAAAGATAAGAAATTAATGAAAGAGAAAAAATAAAATGTTCAAAGTGAGGAGGGAAATACATACTTTATAAAAAAAATAAATGAAAATAATTAAATACATATAAGTTCTAATATCAATAATTATGTATACTAAATATTGTAAAATGACCCATTAAAAAAGGATATGTGTCTTTTTTTTTTGCTTATCACTTGCCTTCGAAAGAGTGTATATATACTTTCTATGCCGCATGCATTTATTCCATTTAGAGAGGAATAACATGATCCTAATAAAATTAAAGTCTGTCGCCGAAATTTTGATTATATAGTTTAGAAGATATTTATGCCTTATCTCAATATATTATAATGTTTTTGTAGTATAAACTATGAGCTAAAACTATCAAATCATGAGAAATGATCTGTTCTTCATCATAGTAACACAAGAAGTATATATTATCTAGTGTGAAAAGAACAGTAGGGCGCCAACAAATAGTGTCCGTTGTTTAAGTAATTTTTTATATAATTAAATAAACGCTTGATAAAATTTCAAAAAATTAACAGATCGAAAAGGAGACATGGTATGCTAATTTATAATCCTAAAATGTACTTGGATGCTAGAAAAGATGTGATTATTGACTAAAAGGGTCAAGATTAGAATGATAGTAAAGAAAGAAATATTATTATAAGGAACAAAAAAGGATTTTGTATTTGAGCAAAAGGATTTATTAAGGAAATGAAGTGGCTTTTGTTGTTTTGTAGTGACTTTTGGAGACATAAGATCCGTTTTGGTGAAATAATTTAGACTAGTTTATTAAGCTTGTTGTAATTAGCTAGCATACCCACTGGAGTACTAGCCATGTGCTATTTTTGTGGATATTATCCTCCCATGCAAAAATTTCCACTTATCCTTCAAAATTCCTTTCCTATTTTTGTTTTAGAAGAGCTCAATAATTGTAGGATTAGTAATATTTTTGATTTTTTGGTTATTGATAAATTCGAGTTTTGATTTTTATAATATTTAATTGAGTATGTTTATATTCAATTATTTTAAATATGCACTTTTAACACATTCTGTATCACAATTTTTCTAAATATAAGTTGTTCCATTATTTAATTATCTTTTGTAATAGTAAATTAATATTATTACTTCATATTTAAAGGTAATTTACTTCTGAAAATAGTCTATACAATATGTATATTGAAGATAATTTTTCTAATAAATATCTCGAATCATATATCATAAGAATCAAAATTAAAACTCATTCATATTGAGGAATCAAAAGTGAATATATGTTTTGTGTTTGGCTAATTAAATTAAAATGAAGATTTGCCACCATTAGAACAAAAATTTGTATTTTCCCATGATTCAAAAGTTCTTATAGGTAAGAACTATTTTGTTCAGCAACTTCTCTCACTATTGAAAGCTCTACTGTTTATTTTTTGAGAAAATTATTAAAAACATCTTTAAATTTGGCGTTAGTTATTAGTTTCATTCTTGAATTATTGACAATCTTAAAAACATCTCTTTACTTGACTAACTAAACTAAATACACCCTCAAACTATCACAAGTGTTAAAAATACTCCTTTACTTTTTCTTTATTTTTTCCTAAAAGCTCTGCCTAAGACACCATATCCCTCTAGAATTTTTCTTTATTTTTTTATTGATAACATAAACCCTTTCAAACTTTCAAAAAGCTGTAAGTCACTTCTTAATTCTTGCATGCAATCTTATGAAGTGATTTGTTTGATAAGATTAATTACAGTAATAATGGATCGGTTGATCATTCCCTGCTGAAATCTAGGCTAATAATTAAGCTAGGAAAATAGGAGGAACAACCAGGCCAGTAGGAAAAACTAGACAAAAAAAAAAAGAGGCAAAATTAAAGGGGCTTTAATAGTAATCATATAAATGATTATAAGAGCAATGAAAATAAGAAGGTGAGAGTAATAATGAAGAACAATGATATGAGTAGTATAAAAAATAGGTGTGAGGTGAGGCTGTATTAGAGACAGAGCGAAAGACATTTGGACCACAAACAGACAGTGAAGCTAACTTAGTTTTATGTCTTGGACCACAAATGACTTTTGTTCTAATGAGGTGGTCTAGGTCTATATATGTGAGTACATTAAATAATCCTGAAAATTAGTTCTGCTAAACTAATCCACAAAATGAACAACTTGTGGATACTGGGTTTTGAAAATCCCTCAAAAACATCTCAAAAGCTAATATGGAATAATCATGTCAAAATAGTTGAGACTACTTTCTGCCTTATTTATTGATGAATGGTCACTGAATTACTGGAGAATAAAATGTATGCAGTCTTAATCTCTATTTTTTGGAATAGAGAAATTATTTTCTACAAAACTGACCATGACATTTACTTCTTCCAAATCTATTTGTTATGTGTTTAGAACTTATTTGAATTGATTTATTTTAAGGCAAAATGGCCATCGAGACATACTCTTAATTTTTAGTTGTTCATTTAGATTAAACTTCTCTAATAAGGTGAAACAATGAAAATGTGAACAAATCATTTAAATTGAATAATAAAAGATGATGAGACAATGACACATCTACCATAATTTTTAGCATGTTAAATGCACAATCTTATGTCTCTTCACTTTTTGCCCACCAATAAGCAAAGAGAGAAATACATTGACACATTGTCTAGTGTGTGTGAGAGAAATGTCTCTTTAGTTATTCGTTTGGGCCACTTTAGAAGCTGGGCTGGAATCTCTGGCTAATCAATAACTTTGTCAAATGAGCCCAAACGATAGCTAACCTGTCCAGTTCGCCGAAATCTTTTTGGGTCGGACTCAAGATAGTTTAAATTGAGTTCAATCTCAATCCGTTCAAGTTTTAGTTCATTTTGAAAAAAATCTTTAATTGAGCCCAATTTAATCTTCAATTTCAACCCATTCTAAGGTTCTTTACCTGCATTGATGTAATGTATGTTTTCTATCTATTTTATATTTTCTACGATTTATCTATTTTTGTAACTTTTATTTTTATTTTCTTGAATTGAAATTCAAATTGTGATTATAAAATGTAATAGCAATATGTCAAAATTATTGAGATTTGAGTGAGTCAAATTGGACGGGTCATGACCCAACTCGAATTTTAGCCTAAAGTAAATTTGGGTGGGTTATAACCCAACCCGATTTCTAATTCAACCCATTTTAACATTTTCAATTTCAACCCAACCCGTCCATTTGACACCGCTAATCAACAAGGTTAGCCCAATAACAAAAACAAACGAGCCCATTTGATAGGGACACCGGCCCAGTACTGTGAGGCCCAAATGCATCAAAAATTCAAATTATCCAGAAAGCGTAAAGGAGCGGCAACGGTCACAAACAGCTGGAAACCATTTCAAATTTCAAATTTTGACCGGTTAATTGCTCTCTTTTCGTCCTATATAACTCCGCCCTTCCTCTCAAACCCTAACTCCCTATTCAATTCACTCTTCTCATAAATTTCTCGCCTACCTTTCACTTCTTTGCTACTCCAATTTCTGAAATATCTTCAAAGAGAATGAGAGAGTGCATCTCCATCCACATTGGTCAGGCCGGAATCCAGGTCGGAAATGCCTGCTGGGAGCTCTACTGTCTTGAACACGGCATTAAGGTCGGTCCCTTAATCTCTCTACTTCAAAAAAATTAGTTTTATTTGAAATTTTTGTAGTTAATTTTTGTTGTTTTTTTATTTGAAATTTTTGTAGTTAATTTTTGTTGTTTGATGATTTGTCTAGCCGGATGGACAAATGCCTGGAGACGTCACTGTTGGAGGAGGAGACGATGCGTTCAACACATTTTTCAGTGAAACGGGTGCTGGAAAGCATGTACCTCGTGCTGTCTTTGTAGATCTGGAACCCACTGTCATTGATGAGGTGAGAACCGGAACTTACCGTCAGTTGTTTCATCCTGAACAACTCATCAGCGGCAAAGAAGATGCTGCTAACAACTTTGCCAGAGGACATTATACCAGTAAGACTCGAAAATCTCTCTTTCATGTTTTACGTGAAGAGCGAACTCCAATTTCTTTTTTTTTTTCATCCTGTTTTGTTTTGTATGATGTTCATTTGTAAAAATTGGTGACAGTTGGGAAGGAGATTGTGGATCTGTGTCTTGATAGAATAAGGAAGTTAGCTGATAACTGCACTGGGCTTCAAGGATTTTTGGTGTTCCATGCTGTTGGTGGGGGCACTGGTTCAGGGCTTGGTTCTCTCCTTCTTGAGAGGCTTTCTGTTGACTACGGAAAGAAATCCAAGCTTGGATTCACCATTTACCCTTCACCTCAAGTCTCTACTGCGGTAGTTGAGCCCTACAACTCTGTGCTCTCAACACACTCACTTCTTGAGCACACTGATGTTGCCATCCTTTTAGACAATGAAGCCATTTATGACATCTGCCGTAAATCTCTTGACATAGAAAGACCTACTTACACCAATCTTAACAGGCTCATTTCTCAGGTATTGTTTTTTCAGCGTCACATTGTTTTCTATTTTGATGTTTGATTGAAGAGACAGATTTATCAGTTGGTTGATTTTGTAGGTTATCTCATCGCTGACAGCTTCTCTGCGTTTCGATGGTGCTTTGAATGTGGATGTGAATGAGTTCCAAACTAACTTGGTTCCATACCCAAGGATTCATTTCATGCTTTCTTCATATGCGCCTGTTATCTCTGCTGAAAAGGCCTATCATGAGCAGCTTTCTGTTGCAGAAATTACTAATACTGCTTTTGAGCCATCGTCTATGATGGTCAAGTGCGACCCACGTCATGGTAAATACATGGCCTGCTGTTTGATGTACAGAGGTGATGTTGTCCCCAAGGATGTGAATGCTGCTGTAGCCACCATCAAGACCAAGAGGACCATTCAGTTTGTGGACTGGTGCCCAACTGGGTTCAAATGTGGTATCAATTACCAGCCACCAACTGTTGTCCCTGGTGGAGACTTGGCCAAGGTTCAGAGGGCTGTTTGTATGATTTCAAACTCCACAAGTGTTGCTGAGGTGTTCTCAAGGATTGACCACAAGTTCGATTTGATGTATGCAAAGAGGGCTTTTGTTCACTGGTATGTGGGTGAAGGTATGGAGGAAGGAGAATTCTCTGAGGCTAGGGAAGATTTGGCTGCTCTGGAGAAGGACTATGAGGAAGTTGGATGTGAGTCTGGTGATGGGGAAGATGACGAAAATGAAGAGTATTAGGTTAAATTTCTCCGTGTTTTGTTTGGACGATTATGTAGCCAATGGTCTCATTGGTACCTGACTTGAATTCGAATTCAGTAGCTTCATGTATTGATTTTACTTTCTTCTCGATATGTTTGTTTGCTATTTTCAATTTCGTAATATCTCTCTTAAAATATCCAACTACCTTGACCAATTTCTGGTAAAGTAATCAATTCATACAAATTAATCGCATAGTCGACGTGTTGATTTATTCGACTGCTATGTTGAAATTATTATAAACAAACATGTCACGCCTGCTTGTCCTTGCTTAGAGTAGATTAATTTAACTTTTTTTTTCATTGACATATCACACCTACAGTATTCACAACTACGTATTTTGTATTTCTAGTATATTTTAATTTACATAGAGGAGAAGGAGATTGCGTCTATCTTCTTCCTACTTCCTATGTATTACTGTACATCAAAATATACATAACGGAAGTGATAGAAAGTAACTTCCATCTCCATCTCTATTTACGTCATCTTCATCATCCCTTTTTCCTGCGAGCGGTGTATGTTCTCCAAATCTGCCTGTTCCAAACAGAATTTTATAAAATTAGATAAAAATGGAAGAAGTGATTGCTTACAGCAAAAAAAAAGGTAGATAAATTTATTTGCTAGGTTCGCTGACAAGCTTGGACTCTCATGAACTAAGCTAAAAACAGAGCACTTAAAAAATTCTACTACTACCATTCGTTCTTTAATAAGTACATCAAGCAGTGGAAAAGTTAAAAAAATTTAAGTAATAGAAACCCAAGAAATGCATTTTTTTTTTCTTTTACCAATTTCGCCGTTATATTAAAAACTAATCTAAAATTAAGGGAATTCAACAATTTATATATCAACAAAGTTTGATACTTCTTTTTCCCCTAAAAAGAAATTCAATTAAATTATCCAAACGGCTGCTCATCCTTAAATTCAATTGATAAAACAAGAGGAAAAAAGTTCATAAAAGCCTTGTGGTGAGGGATTAAAAACTCTTCAACCGCTATCTTAGAATGAATTTTAAAGAAGAGTGAGTAAACGTGCATTCACCATGTTTATTGAAAATTGTCGAAATCTATATATAATAGATTTAATTTCAAATTTTGAATCCGGCTCTGTTTGACCAGAAAGAAACGGAAAATAAACAAGAAGAAGTACCTAGTTAGCAGACTTGATGGCCGTTTTTCCGCTAAGTGGTGAAGCAGGCAACATAGGCCTAGACAACATCAAAACAGAAGCAACATCCTGATCAACAACTTTCTGCCTAAGTTTCTTAGCTATATCTTCCCCAAGCTGGGAATCCTCTGCTCTAATACGCATAATTTGGGTATGAATATAAGCATCCATCTTCCTAGCACGACAATACTCCTTCTCCCTCTCTTGACGATTACTCTCCATCTCTGAGTGTTGGCATATCATTGTGGGATCCAAATATATATGAGGGAAAAAGGATAGATGAATTGTTGAGGCAAGTAAGTGATGATAAAGAAAAAAAAAGTATGCCGCTTTGGGGTGTCATGGTTATATTGGAAGTATTTATAGTTGTTATTACATGTGTCCTCTGTTACATGTAATGATAATGATAATATGTGCGCGGCTTCGGTGGGACGGCGGGAAGCTGACTTACCTCCTCAGTTACGCATTTTAGGTGGAGCTACGCTAAGGCTTTTCTTAACTTGTTGGCACATGTATACTCCCTTTGTCGTGGCGGACCCAATATTTTCACGGAGAAGATTCAAAACTTGTTAACACATGTATACCCTATTTCTTATGGTGGAGTTAGCATTTTCAAGAATATTCAAAATTTAAAGAAATAGACACATGAATTAGCCATATACATAAAAAAATTATTTTAACTATGTATTAATAGTATAATTTTCTATCGAAAGAGATTCGAATAAACATGCCTTAAACATAGTGTAGCTTCCCCCTGTCCGTCCTTAATTTTTTTAATTACAACTCAAGTATATTAGTAGTCTAAAATTAAAAACTTTTATATAATTAATATATCATAATATGTTTCTTTTAAATCAATAATATAATCAATCTTTATTATCTTTCATTAGAGATGGTATTTAGAAATATGTCAAACTTGTTTTACTCTAATTCTTTTTCTACCTATAGTGTGAATATTATTTACTATTAAAAAATTGATAACCTATTATTATTTAAAAATGTGGCCCCTCAAAATTGGAAGTCTATGACACGTGTTTTTTTTTCAACATTGGTCATATATGCTATTGGTGAGAGTATCATTAAGCGCAAAAAATCTATTCGTTTTTTTTTATTTTAGTTTGTTTATCTGATTTTGATATGTGACTTGATATGAGTATAAAGAAGTAAAACTTTTTTTAGAATAATGTAATTTAAAATTAATTAAAAATATATATGAAAATATTATTTAATTTTATAATTTTAAATATGTAGGTAGAAATTTGAAAATAAACGAAAAGAAACCACACCTACAGCATACCTATACCGGGTCAGTTTACCTCAGTTTTTAGGTATTGAGATAGACTTATACCGGGTCGCATGTGTGAGGCTGGCCAATTCTTGATGAGTTTTAAGTTTAATTTATCAAAGAATTTCTTACACTTCATTTATATTATTTTATTATAATAATTGATTCTTTTTAAAAATTTATGTTTATATTTATAAAAATAAAATAAATTATTTAATGGAGTAGGTAAAGATGAATTGATGGTTATATATTAATTTTATATATAACTCAAAGTCATTTTAAATTAGGGATGTAGTACTCAAAGTCATTTCACCCTAGTAATTTGAATATATTTTACCAAATTGAAATTAACAATCTATTAATTCAAAGGTTGTATATGTATACTCTTCATAAGGACTAAGATTAAATCAGATATTGTTTGGATTGAACACAGAGTATTTGATTTCCCATCTAGATATTCTCTATTAAAATGTTTTTATAATTAATGGAACGTCTATTCAGCAGGTTACGCGATACATTTGAGTATAAAAAAACATATGAGGAGCTTGAAAATGGCCTAAGTGGATCAAAAAGATTGGGTGGGAGGTCCCTATCAAATCTGAACAGTCCCACCAGAGTTGCCAGCAAACAATCAAGATACTGATAGAAGACAATTTTTTTAACAATCATGCAACTACTAGTGGTGTCCAAATGGCAAGGGAATTGCAATTATGGGTGAGTCAATGGTCATACAAAGGATTTTTACGTGAGAGGATATTGGAAAACAAGTGGCATCTATTTTGGCTATTAATAAAGATTATAATAATAGGACACATATTTCAGAATTAGGCTTTAAATTTTGACAATCGCTATCTATAATTAATATCAAGATATTAACAATACCAGACACGTGGAATTCTTGGAAAGTTCAAAAAAGTTCTGTTCTTAGGCAATTGCGTATCGAGGTAATATAAGTATAGAATCAAAATTTTTGCTAACAAGTTTAAAATTTAAAGAAATAAATACATTAATTAGTTGAACAAGATTCAACATTTATTATATGTATATAAAATAACGTTTTAATCATATATGCATTCCCAGAGTAACTGGAATTTACTGTACAATAAAGTTAGTTAATAGGTAATTCTAAGTAAATGTATTCTAGAAACATTGATTAATACTATTTACTATCCTTTTAACCTAGTATATGTCTTTCATAACTTTTTATTCATCGATGACTAATTTTTAAAATTAAATTATATTTAATTAATTTGATATTTTAAAATAAAAATTACAATAGAAGTATTATTGATTGCAATTTTTTTCTATATTAGTACGATGGAAAAATATATCTTATAGTTTAACTAAAAATATAAACTATGAGAACTAAAATGGAATAGAGAGAGTATCATTTAATGTTTCTTAATCGAGTTGCATATTTTATTGTAGTTAATTTATGCTCGTAGTATATTTTATGATACTCTTTCACTCATGTATTCTCTTTCTTGAAACGATCTCTCTAATTTTGAAACAGAAGTAAGATTTACGTACATTCTATCCTCATAAAATATAATTTATTAAACTACACTTAATATATTATTATTGTTATGTATATAACTTAAATTAAAATCTTAATGCTAAGAATATGAAAACAGGCCAAACCCAAAAGAGCAACTATAAAATGAGTGTCAAATTCAGAAATGTTCACTCTTTCATCCTTTTTTTAGACTAGTTCATGAATACGTGCATTGTACATGCGCACACGATTCATGTGTATTTCGTGCGAATTAGTATTAACGAATTAGAGGGTTCTATTGGTTGATAACTATTCAATAATTCATCTAAAGAGTAATCTTTTGGTGAACATATTTTCTTTATTTAGCCTTTTAAATTAAAGTTCTGTTGAAGACAAATATTGCAATTGCAGAAGTCAGTTATCAAATAATTTTTTTAAATTTATGGCTCGCAGATTTATGTGTCTTTCAAAGTATCCTAGGGAATTAAATTTGCAGGGTTGAATAATTTGATGAGAGAAAGAAAGAAAGGTCCATCCTTATCCACCTCATGAAATTGCCACATAATAGACCTGCAACTGCAAGTATGGGATATTAGGCACTTTACCAGCACATATTAATTTAAGGCTGAAAATCTTCTTCATGGAATTAGGGATAGAATAGCCTTTTTTTTGCTTTTTGATTATCGTATTATGTTGTTAATGCATTAAATATTAAATCCAGATGGGTTGGGTGATGGATTTTAAGGGATCATTTGATCTTGAGTAAGTTATTTTAAATTTATTATTCTAAAAATAAATTAATTTAAAATAAATTATTTTATCATGTAAGTATTTTATATTGATTGCGATGATTTCCTAAGGACGATAAATGTTTTAGGTTTCATTTGCTTGTACTTATCTTTTTAACTACCAGAAAAGAAATAATTCAAAATTAAGCATATCATATTTTTGGTTTTATTAGAATATCGTATTGTATTAGTCCTTAATTCTAGTAAAAGCTTCAATATGGAATAGAGAGACACCAGCTCCGTTAAGATGTTAACACAATAAATTTCACAAATCAAAACATTTCAAAAAGAGATCTAGATTTATCCATATACTTTTTGGTTTTAACATTATCTCTTGCTATCGTTCATTCAAGATTTATTTTAGTTTGTACTATTTAATAAATGTGTTAATTTGATGCAGTAAACGTATAACATCAAATGAAATAATAAGAGCAAATACATAGAAAACCTCAAAGTAAAATTCATCCAGTAAATCCTAAAATATGTTAGAGCTGAGATTACTTTAAAACTAAATTATGGCGGGCAAGCTAAGAAAATTAATTTAACATAAAATTATCTTGTGCTCTATCCATAAATTGAGAGATTTAAAAAGAAGATCGAAAATTATTACCTTTACAAATTCTTGAATCAGATTTGTCAAATAATACGAAAATGGAATAGCAAAAGCCTATTATCCATATGATATTGTACCGGCCCAATAACCACTCTTTGTAATTACTGAGGCAGCTTTCATTCACTTTTATGACCTCTTTCATTGCTATAAATGTTCTTCCTTGCTTTTGATTTTCTGAATTAATATATCACACATGAGAAAAAAATTATATCATATGTAATTCTATGTAGAGTTGAACAAAATTAAATTGTAAATCGAATCAATTAAAAAAATAATAATCTACTAGATGGGTCCTTGCTTTTGATTTTATGAAATAACATATTACACGTAAAAAGAAAATTATATCATGTGCAATTCTGTAAGGTTGAACAAAATTAAGTCAAAAATCACATCAAATCGCAAATCGAGTCAATTCAAAAAAAAATTCTACTAGTGGTTTGGTATTAAACCAGAAAAAGAAAAACTGAGTGTACTTGGATTAATTTGGTTTCAATGTAACTTAAAGAAATCAATTCGAGATCAAATCAATTCGACATTATATATATAATTTTTAAAGTATATTTTGTACATTGAAGTATTTACTTTATTAATATAATTTATACATGATATAATTCTTATGCTTTTTATAGTTTTCATCTTTTAACATATTATTTCAAATTTAACTTAGAATTTTGAATGGACCCATAAAAGTTATAATCCATATATATTAGTAATTCTAATAAAGCTCAAATCAAAAATCAATATTAACGCTATGAGAAAAATCAATTCAACAGTAAACACATATTTGGATTGGCTTATTTTAGGCGCTTTTAAGCCAAAATAGTTTTTAAACAGTTTTGAAGCGTTTGAATAAAGTTAAAAGTGTTTATAAACATTAATTTTTAAGGCAAAATAACAAAAATAAGTCAAAAGTCATAAGTTAGAAATCCTAAGTTATGACTTTTGACTTACAAGTGATAAGACAAAGGTTAATCCAAATGGTCTCTAAGATTGACAATAATATTGAATATTTGTTCTTTAATTTTATATTGCTCTAAATAATTAAAATACATAACCTAATTTTAATTTTTCTTTAATACTTATTCATGTAATCAATACTTATTAGACTTATTTTATCATGATTTAATACTTTAAAATTATAATCATTTTCATTATCACTTATTTATTTTATGTGATATTATTTTTTTTTATTGAATATTTTAGTGTCATCACTCATATCATATTTTGTGTTATTTTATTAAGAAACACCCTAACTAATTATATTTTGGTATATTTGAAGTACAAGTTAATTATATGTTTGTATGAGTTGAAAAAATTCATAAAATAAAAATCCAAGAAATTAAAAAAAAATCTGAAAAAAGACACCTCGAATTTTATTAATTTAATTTGATTTGATTAATAAATTTGAATATCATCACAAATAATTTAATTTGATATCTAAAAAATCTGAACCAATTCGATTCACGTGCATCCTAACTCTACGTGATCTTTCAGATAAGTTTCATTCACTTCATTGTCTTTTCCATTGTAATTTAGGTTCTTTCAGCTTAAATTTCTGTGTCAATATTCCCATATTAGTGCCATGTGTTTTGAATGAACAATAACTCCACTGAAATTAGAAATAAATTTATTGTTTTTGATTCCCTTTATCAATATCTCTCTTCTGAGAAGGAAATTGTATTATGTATCATCATCTGTATATTTTCAGGCAATTTTTGTTAACATTCATATTCTTACTCAAATCTTTATGTCAATATTCCACTATTAGCGCCAAATAATTCATATGAAGTATAATTCCTTTGAAATTGAAAATAAATTTGTTGTGTTTCATTTCATGTATCAATATCCCATATATGAGAAAAAAATTGTATATTGTATCACTCTTTGTAAAATTTTAAGCAACTTTCATCGACTTCATCATCTCTTCTATCTCGACCGACAATTCTGTTACTGTCAAATAATTCGAATGAACTTTATTTTTTTGAAAATTGGTAATTGATTTGTTGCGTTTGATTCCATGTATCAATATCTCACATTTGAGAAGGAAAACTGTGTATTGTATCATCGTCTGTAATCTTTCTGGCGATTTTCATTAACTTCCTCACTTCTTTCATTGCAATTGACACTGCTTGTTAGCATAAAATAGTTTGAATGATCTTTAACTCTTTCGAAATTGAAAATAAATCTACTATATTTGAATCCTTGTATCAATATCATACATTTAAGAAGGAAACTATACATCATATCACTCTCTGTAATCGTTTGAGCAACTTTTATTAACTTCCTCGCTTCTTTCATTGCAATTGACACTGCTTGTTAGTATAAAATAGTTTGAATGATCTGTAACTCTTTTGAAATTGAAAATAAATCCACTATATTTGAATCCTTGTATCAATGTCATACATTTAAGAAGGAAACTATACATCACATCGCCCTCTGTAATCTTTTGAGCAACTTTTATTAACCTCCTCGCTTCTTTCATTGCAATTGATATCACTTGTTAGCACTAAATAGTTTGAATGCACTGTAACTCCTTCGAAATTGAAAATAAATCCATTACTTTGAATCTTCGTATCAATATCTAATATATCAGAAAAAAATTATATAGCATATCAATTTCTTCATTATTTCTCGCTGAAGAATTTTAATCAACGTAAAAATAAGCGAAAGTAATTACATATCCTTCATACTTTTGAGGAAAAATTGGATAGTTATACCCTTTTAGATGATAAATATGCAAAAATCTCCAAGTAGTCTACAAAATTATAAAGAAGTGGATGATGCTCTTGTGGTTAATCTTGTGGGCCATTTAGCGGGCTTTATAGTCATAAAAATCAACTCAAAAACCCAAAGAAGAGAGGCTCCGAAACAGGAAAAAGAAGAACATAGTAGAAATTAAAAAACAAACAAAAGGATAGAAATAAATAAGAAAGAAAAGATAGGAAGGAGAGAGTATTACATAGAAGAAAACGCTCAAAGTTTCAACCGACCAAAAAATGGCTCTCTGGTTCTTCTTCTTTACTTGTTAATCCATCATGTTTCTTTAATGATTAATCAATCTTCTTCTGTTAATTTCAAACTTCAATTCCATTTTCTACTTTCTTAATCGGTGAGGTTATCTTTCCCCCAATTTTATCTATTTTTATTTGCAGAGAAACCCTAAATCCCCAATCATTAGATCGGTGATTTAAAACCTGATCGTTCAATTGCGGATTTTAATCGGGTTTAGGAAGTTTAGGCTTGTGGAAGTTGGGATTTTAAGGCGGCGTGTGACTTTGGGAATTGAGAGAAATGAGTGCACAGAAGAAAAGGAATTTTCAGATAGAGGCATTCAAGCATCGGGTTGTTGTGGATCCGAAGTATGCTGAAAAAACTTGGAAGATCCTTGAGCATGCTATTCATGAGATTTACAATCATAACGCCAGTGGTCTAAGTTTTGAAGAACTCTATAGGTTTGCTTCCTCTTTCTTTATTTAATTTGGTTTCGTATGATTTTCATTTGGTCGTGTTGCCTCTTGTTTTAAGTTGTTTGATTAGCGCACAAGTACTTGTTTGTATTCTGGCTTTTGAGTAAGACTTAATAGCTGTTAAATTACTCAACAAATAGGCATCCAAGGGTGTGGTGGTGAATGTAGTGGGTTCAAATCCCAGCAGAAGTGCGAAAACACTTGGTGATTTCCTTCATCTGTCCTAGCCTTCTGGACAAAAAGTTACTTGGTAGTTGTTGCTGTGGTGAAGTTAATTTTGATATAATAATTGTGTTAGAGACTCGAAACTATAGGATAAATACTAGCATACAGATTTTAACCAGTTAATTGCTAGTAGTCCATTTAATCTATTCATAGGTTGGTCAAAAATTAGAGAACCCCAAATAATTGAAATTTTGAATGTGCTTTTCTATCTAATACCTCTTCGTTCCACCCGATCAGGCTCCTTTTCCTACTGACTGTTGGAAGAGGAGGATTTGTGGTGACAATTTTGTCCATAATTTATTACAATGTGAGTCAAGGTTAGGTTGGCATTGATGCCACGTGAAAAGCTGATACGTCAGGCAGGTTTTTCGAATGTAGATGTTCTTATTTTATTAAGAGGAAAAAAAAGATAACCTCACCCCAACTAAGTTAGTTTAGTTAATGTAGTTAATTTTGCTCGAATATTTTCATTTGAGGGGGAAGGAAATGCAATTTGATATAGAGATACTATTCTGTCGTTTAGGGGGATACAGAGTCCTTGTAGATTCACAAAAAAAACCTCCACATATCGTTAATTGTTTTAGATTGAGCTTAGAGATTCTACTTTTAATAGGTGGCGTACCTATATTTATAAAAGGTCTTTCTTCTTGGTAGACTTCTAAATAGCAATTTGATAATTTATATGGAAGCATGCTTCTCTTTTAAGTACGCACTGTTAGCTGTGTCTACATTCTTTAAGTGCAAAGTTTTTGGTTTATCCTAGCCCCTTTCGTCTTCGATCTCTCTTCGCAACATTCGACTGAACTCGTTGGTTCCGCGTTGGTCGTAACCCGGTTCGAGAACCTTAAGTCCAAACTGTTAGCTGTATTTATTCAGTTAGGTATAATGCAGGTGGTATAGCACTTAAAAGAAAAATAATATGCCAGTAGTTTAGTAGCAGATGTAGTAGAAATTTTTTGAAAACATGACGTAGTTTGATTGCATCATCATAGATATTGACGGAAAACCTAGAACTTGTTAGTCTGTTTGCCAAATGTCTTGGTGCATAATGATAAGAATCAAATGAGGAAAAGAAATAAAAAGGAAAAGGATGTGTGGATTTAGATTCAAGCTATTGAAATTATGGAAACAAGGGGCTAAAACTATCACCTTCCAATTGTTTGATTTCAACAATTCAAACAAATCCCTAGAAAGAATAATCAAACAAAACCAAGAACCATAAATGATTAATACTTTGATTAATCAAACAAGAAGTTCACTAGAAATTCCATGAGTTCATAATTTGGGAATTTAATTTTCAACATAATCTAATCTTTCAAATGATAAATGATAGCTATTTATACTAAGGAAATAAAGAAGACATTTTCTTTTTAATTTTACCCTTAATGAGATAAGAGCCTTGTTTGGTTGCCTTCTTTAGTGAATTCTTGAATTTATAAAATAGCCATTTACACCTATGGCTTCTTTCTTCTTTCTCCTCACTTTGATAGGCTTTCCACACATTTTATGTCTTTCTTTGGTGACCCTCGGTCTCCTCTAATGCTTCATTTTTCATAAACATTGCTCGTAAGTCTTGGAGATCCTTTGCTTGACTCCTTCTAAATGGTCTTGAGGAGTACATGCTACACATGCTAGTGTCATTTATGCTTCCCATGTTATCACATAAACCGTACAGCTTCCCAGTTGACATGGACAGATAGTTTCCAATATATTACTTCACATACCATTTCTTGGGAATAGGCGTTTAGATGTTTACAGAATTACTTCACATACCATTTCTGTAATTGGCGTTTTGATAATGAATATATATTTTTTGAATAGCTGTCTATATTACTTTGATGTTCTTATTATCTGACATTTGCAGAAATGCATATAATATGGTGCTACACAAATTTGGGGAGAAGCTCTATTCAGGACTTGTGTCAACTATGACATCACATTTGAAGGAAATTGCAAAATATATTGAATCTACTCAAGGAGGGTTGTTTCTTGAAGAACTGAACCGGATATGGACAGAGCATAACAAGGCACTGCAAATGATTCGAGATATATTGATGTATATGGATAGAACTTTCATTCCCAGTACACATAAAACACCTGTATATGAGCTTGGTCTGAATTTATGGAGAGACCACGTCATCCACTCTAGCAAAATCCACAAAAGGCTTCAGGACACACTTCTTGAACTTGTTCTGCATGAGAGGACCGGTGAAGTGATAAACAGGGGTTTGATGAGGAATGTGATACAAATGCTAATGGATTTAGGTTCTTCAGTATATCAAGAAGACTTTGAAAAGCCGTTTCTTGATGTCTCGGCTGATTTCTATCGGCTTGAGTCTCAGCAATTCATTGAGTGCTGTGATTGTGGGGATTATCTGAAGAAAGCTGAGAAACGTCTCAACGAAGAGATTGAAAGAGTGGCACACTATTTAGATACAAAAAGTGAACCCAAACTTACTAATGTCGTGGAGAAAGAGATGATTGAAAGCCATATGCCCAGGTTGGTTCATATGGAGAACTCGGGCTTAGTGAATATGATCGTAAATGACAAGTACGATGATTTAGGAAGGATGTACAACTTGTTCCGAAGAGTGTCAACTGGACTCGCACTGATTAGAGATGTCATGACTTCTCACATTCGAGAAATTGGTAAGCAGCTTGTCACTGATCCAGAAAAGTTGAAGGATCCTGTAGACTTTGTGCAGAGGCTTTTAGATGAGAAGGATAAGCATGATAAGATCATTAGTTCAGCATTTAACAATGACAAAACATTCCAGAATGCGCTCAATTCCTCATTTGAATACTTCATTAATCTGAATCCACGATCACCAGAGTTCATCTCTTTGTTTGTGGATGACAAACTTCGGAAAGGGCTGAAAGGGGTTACTGAGGAGGATGTAGAGATTGTATTAGACAAAGTGATGATGCTCTTCCGCTACCTGCAGGAGAAAGATGTGTTTGAGAAGTACTACAAGCAGCACCTGGCAAAGAGGCTACTCTCAGGGAAGACGGTATCTGATGATGCAGAGAGAAGTTTGATAGTTAAGCTTAAAACAGAATGTGGGTACCAGTTCACCTCGAAACTGGAAGGCATGTTTACGGATATGAAGACCTCCCAGGATACAATGCAGGGTTTTCTTGCTGCTGTGGGTGCTGAGATTGCAGAGGGTCCTTCACTTACTGTCCAGGTTCTCACTACTGGGTCCTGGCCAACACAGTCTGTTACTACTTGCAATCTTCCTTCGGAAATATTAGCACTCTGCGAGAAGTTCAAGAATTACTATCTGGGTACCCATACGGGTAGGAGGTTGTCATGGCAGACAAATATGGGAACTGCTGATCTGAAAGCTACATTTGGGAAGGGACAGAAGCATGAGCTTAATGTTTCCACTTATCAGATGTGCATCCTAATGTTGTTTAACAGTGCTGATCGATTGAGTTACAAAGAAATTGAACAGGCTACAGAAATACCAGCTGCAGACTTAAAGAGGTGCTTACAATCTCTCGCTTGTGTCAAGGGTAAGAATGTTCTGAGGAAGGAGCCAATGAGCAAGGATATTGCTGAAGATGATGTCTTTTACTTCAATGATAAATTCTCGAGCAAGTTCTACAAGGTGAAGATTGGTACTGTTGTTGCACAAAAGGAGTCAGAGCCTGAGAAACAGGAGACTAGGCAGAGAGTGGAGGAGGACCGAAAACCACAGATTGAGGCAGCAATAGTCAGAATCATGAAATCTCGGAGGGTGCTAGATCACAACAATATAGTTGCTGAAGTAACAAAGCAGCTGCAGTCTCGATTCCTGCCAAACCCAGTTGTCATAAAGAAACGAATTGAGTCTTTGATTGAGCGTGAATTCTTGGAGAGGGATAAAACAGATAGGAAGTTGTATCGTTATCTGGCTTGAAGAAGCCACAGGCACTGAACCTGTGATTTTTGCAGGATTTGTTGGGCCTTAACTTGTGACGATGTAAGTTTGAATGTTTATCAAGTCACTTGATGCCCAGGCGGGCTTTTATGACAGTTGTTTGTTGGTGCAATGCATCCGTTCTTTTTCTGCATTTTCCTTTCTATTTGTTTACGATATTGCATTCCGAGGAAGATCTTTGAACTAGATAAAAGTAAAGGTCTGAGAGATGATAGGGGTAGCTTGGAACTGAAATGGTTCAATATTAGTAATAGATGTTACATGTGCTCTCTTTGGTAGCCAACTGTAGAATAGTAATTCCAGACTTGTGGTATCATCAGATTTTAAAGGTTGGTTTTCTTGCCAAGTTTGGCTTTGGTCTTCACTGCGAAGTATATGAGTAACAAACGTTTGAAATACTACTGCTTAAGTTTTATATATTGACGATCTAATTGATATTCCCATTTAAAGTTAATTGTATGTGAATCTCTATTTGTATAATTAATAGAAACGATTGATAATGTTAAATTACATGGATATAAATAAAAAATTTGTTACTCTATCCTTAATAAGTTGCAATATTCTCTCTGTTTAAAAAAGAATAACATACTTTCTCTTTTGGTCTGTTTAGGATAACAAATTAAAAAGTCTTTCATTATGCTCTTAAATTTAGTGTCAAGTCAAACTAATTTTTTTTTTTTTCAAATGGAGGAAGTAGAATATATTCACAAGAATAGTTCTTCACAGAAAAAGCTCGTTCTTTCCCTGAAATTCTTCCATCAACAAAAATGTGGAAGGAAATGAAAAGGTTGTGTGTATTCGAGTAAAACAATATGGAATTGTCTTTAATGAATGAGTATTCACGTGAATAGTTCTTCGCAAAAAACGCTCCTACTTTTCCTGAATTTCTTCCTTCAACATGCACGCAAAAGTTAAAAAAATGTGAAGGAAATGAAAAAGTTGTGTTCAATTTGCTAAAATTAGCAACAAAACGACATCCCTAAAAAGGAAGAAAAAGACCCAATTTCCGCAACCGTTACTATATGTTCAACACGTAATTCATAACGTTCCATCTATAATGAATCTTGTTGACCAGCACCGACAAAGGTGAATTCAGAATTTAAACTATATGGGTTCAATTTGAAGGACGTATTATATTCTTAAAATTATGGGTTTCATAAAGAGAAATTTTCGCATATAGTCACTCAAAAATAACTTAAGTATGCTCCATAGCTATAATTTGGATAATTACATTTTGTAACTATAGTTATAGCACCGTTTGTATAATTCGCACAACATTTGCATACTTTTATATAATTCACTATACGATTCACAGTTTTTATATAGTGTTTGAATTTTTCGTATACAATTCGTGTATAGTGTTTGTATAATTCACTATACGATTCACAGTGTTTGTATATTTGCTATACAAATTGATTCGCGCACGACTTTTGTATAATCGCACACAATGTTCATATAAATCGCACGTATTATACAAAACTCAAAATGTAATTACAGCTAGATGTTTGCCACGAGCCGTAATTGATTCAAACCATAATTATGTTAGCTAATTAACTAGTATATATTTGCTTATGTGCGTAATTTTTCCTTTCATAAATAACTAACATAAAAATCCTAATTATGCTGCATAGCTATAGTTTGGGTAATTACATTTCGTAACTATAATTATAGCAATGTTTGTATAATTTGCGCAATATTTATACAATTTGCTATACAATTCACATTTTTTATATAGCGTTTGTATATTTGTGTATGATTTCCTATAAAATTCACAGTGTTTGTATATTTCGCTATACAATTTGATTCGTCCACAACTTTTATATAATCACGCACAGTATTTGTATAAATCGCCCGAATTTTACAAAACTCAAACAGTAATTAATTACAGCTAGATGTTTAACCCATAACTAATTCAAACTATAATTATGTTAGCTAATTAACTAGTATATGTTTGCTTATCTGCGTAACTTTTTCTTATTTTATTGCGATTTAAATGAAATAAATTTATATTTTATGTGGAAGGTGCTGGATTCAAAAGAAACTAGGGTAGCATGTTACATCCGCCCCTTCAACTACTATAAATACTCAACTCCATTTCCTCATCATATACACACAATTGAATTTCAAAACAAACAAAAAGAGAAAAAGAATGAAGGGAATTTTAGTGACTTTGTTCATGTTGCTAGTTGTAGTGGAACTAGGAGAAGCCATTACATGTGGTGAAGTTGAAGGAGCACTGTCCCCTTGTGTTCCTTATTTGACACAAGGTGGAGATCCATCAGGATCATGTTGTAATGGTGTGAAAAAACTTGTACAAACAACGCCAACGCGACAAGACAGGCAAGATGCTTGTGAATGTATGAAAGCTGCTGCTACTCATTACTCTAATCTTAAACCAGATGCTGCATCTAATCTCCCTTCACGATGTGGTGTTACTACTGCTCTCCCAGTATCTCCTTCTATTAACTGCAAAAGGTAATTAATTATATTCTCGTGTATCTGGATTTAACTTATATACACTGACTGATTGACTGTGTAATTTCGTTTCAACACTATCAAGTGTATTTTGACATGTATGTTGCAACTTGGTAACTAGTTAGACAACTTAGATCTGTCGATAAACTGAACAAAATTTGTCATTAATCTTATCTAACTAAGGATTAAAAAAAATATTCTTAGCTCTGATCATCAGTGTATAGAAGTTAAACTTGTCATGTTTACGTATGTCCATAAGACTATTTTGTGTATATCTTCTTCATTAGTTTCTGACTATACTCTCTTTTATTGGTTTTACTTAATGCAGTGTTCCTTAAGATGATGCATGGACAAGAAATAGTAAGGAAGCTTTTCGCAAATGCAATATTTACCTAAGTGTAATAAAGGGTGCAAATTAAATAGTTGTAATTGTACTCCCTAAGTTTCTCTCCTACAAATCGTGTATGTGTTAATTGTTAAATACAATATTATAAAAACAAATATGTCGACGTAACTCTTTTGTTATCTGTTACTTATTTCCTTCCTGTCATTGTTTTTATAACTAGTAGTCTAATTATTATCATCATCCAACCTATCAACCCATAGAAATATGATCTGCCCAACTCGTCCAGACTTTAATAATTCAGACATTTAATAATTTAAATCGCTTAAATTATATAAAACGTACCCATTTGAGTGCATAAAGTGTTAATTTGTTTTACTTCGTCATCATCTAAAATAGCAAGTTCAATTTGATTTGTCTGACTGGCCTCTATGGTTCACTGGACCTCTTTGGTATTTTACGAATTGTAAATTACAAAAAGGGTGAATTAATATATTCATAAAAAAAAATGTTACCGACAACAACATATTCACCATAGTACGCAGACCTTAACCTCATACTATTGTGTTTAAAAACATCCTCGTGTAACTAATAGCTGGAGTTCCTGCATTGGTTCAAGCTCAATGAATTTTGCAAAAACAAGAGAACGACCCGTTATTATATTAGAAAAAACTAATCACTTAATATTTTTTAAAATGATCGGTTTGGATTATCAGGCATTTGAGAAAACGAACAAGAAAATAAACAAAGATTTTTTGGCATAATATATTATTACCATCCCTCCAAATTTTTAAGGATGTAAAAAGTTCAAAGTGCTTAACCTTCTATATATGGTAATACCTTCAACCTTAATGCAATTAGGTCACTTGTGAAATTAATAGTTATCACACTGGGTAGATGAGTGTGAATAGAGGTTATAATATTGGTGATTCTGTTTATGTTAACATCAACATAAATTATTTTTTTTCCTACAATAATTTGGTCTCACACTCTTCTTTTCATGGATGAAATCATAATTTTAATAAACATGCATGGGTCCTCCAGTAACTGTAATTTTGTATTATAATGTAACAAGATAGCAAGTCATCATTAACTAAACTAAACTAAAAATTGCTATATTTAAATCCAAAATTTCTTGTTCTTTTGAAGATTGAATTTTAAAATGATGGAAATTTCGTCAGTAACTTAATGCTTCAAATTATTAGTAGCATATTTTTCTAACGTAGGATGATTTTTCGGGACTCCTTGCAATGTATTTGATCATTACTAGCTAGAACATTAAGTTGATCTTGAGGAAGATTCCCTCTTGATCACTTCGAAAGACAATATTTGATATTTTAATTTCTTGTGAATATTCAAGAAATACGATATGTGATGCTTATTTAAGGAAGTCTTCAACAGACCTTAGAGTTTAAAGACAAATTGAATTCATCATACTTTAAATTCGTTAAAATTTCAATTTCTACTGTTACTATACATTCTTTTTGCTCTAAAGAATCAGACATGCTGTCGAAATCACATCTACTGATCCTGTTGATCTGTATTATGAAACTTCTAAATTAAGTACAAATATTCTATCTAAAAGAAAATATTAAACCAAATAGCCTTATATGAATATCTTAACCTTACTACATGTATTTAAGTAATGTTTCACAATGAGAGCATTAGTTTATTCGTGAAAACTGTCTCTTTTAACTTTATTAGAAGCAAATTAAAATAATTTCTCCTCCAGATTCCATCAATATATATAATTTTTTTTCTTCTCTGCTGATGTTAATTGATTTGCCAATGATGTATAATGACAAAGCCAATCAACTAGTCTTTTGTGGGCCATCTCAATCTAGAGTAATGTACAAAATCTTCAAACAGCGTTATCACTTAATTCTAAAATTTAAGTGTTAAGATTGTATTTTTTTCGACTAATTTGTAGATATCCGGTATAGTATTACAAATTTAACCAGTATATAGGAATTTAGAAGCGTAATGCATCAGAAAATTTACAATAAATAAATTAGAGATATAGTTTTATTTTATACTAATTAATTTATGAGAAAAGCACATATACGATAAAATTTGAATGTGACTTAATTAGTCACATTACACATGTACCAACAAAGCGTTATCAAATTGTGATGACGTGCAAGCAATATCTCCCAAATTTTTGTTTTTTGTGGTAATATAAATTTTATAGTATTACGAGAAAGCAATATTTCCCGAACGATGGGATATCAGATTCATCTACAGAGCATACATTTATGCGTATAAAAATCATTAAAATTACATAAATATATAGTAGGTCTGAAATTATGAATATCAAACTACAATAGGTTAATTATTTTCAATGGTTAAATTCGACGATGATAGCATATTTAGTATAATTTACTAAAATAGATCCGGACCAAACCCTCCACCACCACCACCGGAGTTGAAAGCCTGGTAGATGGATTTAATAGTTAAATTCATAGAAATTAAATTCTTGGGAGGCTCTGCTTGTTCATTTATTTACAAAGTAAAACATCACCCTCTATAATTATAATTGTAATAGGTCATAGGTTCAAGTCTTGAAAATAACCTTTAGTAGAAATGTGAAGTAAAATATAAATTTTTGTAGTCGAAACCTTCCCCAAACTCTACGCATAACGAAAATTTAGTCGAGTGAAGTTGTTCCTTTTTTTTTTATTAGTACTATTACTACTGATCAATTTGCTAACACGTAGATATGCTTATAATTTAGTTGACACAGAGAAAGAGGATGGATAGCACAGGTTACAAGATGAAGTTTGACCTGTTCCTTAAAGTGGAAATTGAAATTAATTAACGAAAACCATTAACGTTTAAAAGAGTTGGTATTGAAGAACTTCCCCATTATATGGATTGCTTATTTGTTAATCATATGCTCTTCTGCCAGCAGACACAATATTCTTATGCAAGGGTTCCACTAAGTATTGTCTACTCTATATAAGGATAAAGTAAGTATTATTATTAAGACATGATGTATTTTCCAATAATAGAAATAATGATGAAAAGGCAGTGAAAGAGGTAGTCAAGTATGTAGTAGGTGAGCTGCTTGTTGCTTACTGTTTGGTGAACTGCAATAAGTGCATTATTTACCTTGGTATACTGTTGCGCACCACTTAGACGCTGCTAATTAAATCCATATGTGATATGTGGTTAACCTAGTCTTGAAATATACTCAACCTTTATACAAATTCCAACCTAAATCAATGCACTGACGTAAATTTCCACATCCATCAATCTTATCATTCAACTTCAATTAGTTTCTCATTTCTTACATACTCCATATGTCCATCAATAATAAGTACTTCACTATTCATTTAGTATATAAATTAACAAGTAAGAATAATTTTACCAAATTAGTATTATTAAATATTAAAAAATGAGTATTATTTAATAATAAGGGTAAAATAGACACAAAATGATAAATTACTCATTGATTTTATAAATTGGACCAGAATTATTGTACCTCCTAAAATAGTATAACAAACAAGTAAAGATGAATAAAATGAGTAATATGTCCATTTTTATTTGTTTGATTTAGAAAGTCGAGAGATAATTTATCTTTGATACTTATTTTTACATTTATTATTAAGATTTTCTTCTGTTCATGTTTGATTTGGCAGTCTTCGTAGAAAATAACTAATAAAAAGATAAGTTTATGATAACATTCGTTGAATATAGTGAATTTAATATTTTGATAAATGATTATGGTTAATAATAAGTGTAAATGAAGAACAAAGTGATAAATTATATCTTGATTTTTCTAATCAAACAAGTGAAAATAGACATATTTTTATATAGTGAACAAGTAAAAGTGAGTAATATTCATTTCCTAATGTATTTCTCAAAACAATAAATTTATTAATACATGAAAAATGTGTATTCATTATTTTATTGATTATTTTTATGGGATGTGAATCAAACTTGGGCAAGTAAAAATAGACCGAGGGAGTATATTTTTATCAACTTAACCTCTTTTACGGAGGTTCAAAGTAATTAAGATACTTTATGGTAAACCAAGTGTTTGGAAAATTCTAATTTTTATCCTCTGCAACATTATCTCACATGACACTTGAATTCTAAATATGGTTTTGTTACCAAGTTGTAAGAAGAAGAATTGATTAGAATTCGACCGCATAAATGGATTTATTGAAAAGACAAAATGTTACAAGACAAACACTTAAAAGACAACATTTTATGACGAGTATTGCCTTATCCAACTTTAGACTTTTATCAATTATCAGTTTCAACTTTAAAAATGCACCTAATTAATCCTCCAGGTTAAATATACTTATCTGCATCAAGTGTTTTTGTCATACCAAACAATTTAATTTAAAGAGCAACAAATTAAAGTGAGCATACAATAGAACTTAGCATGGTTAACTGATAAAATGTATATGTGAAAAGTCAATATTTGACAAGTAAAAATAAACGGAGTAGTAATTTTTTTTTTCAAATTTTTGTTGAATGAGTCAAAGAAATTAGACGGTGAAGGGTCACGTGGTCGTAGGTGGCAGAAAGAATAGAAGCTTTTTATATCAGAGAATAGAAACTGCCATTTTTAGATCCAATGACCTAAAAGTCATATTTTAATCAGAGGATGTACACAAAATATTGGCAATGTATCTTAAACAAAAAACAATTCAAACTCCAACATATTAAAATAAAAAATATCTATTAGCATGCACTAATTTCATTAGAAGATTGACTTGTCATTTTGTTTAGATTTTCCAAAGCTCAGAAGAATATAAAGGGTAGGCAACCATAAGCACATCATGGGAGGTGTGAAAACATATCTCCATACACACCAACTTTGTAGTCTCTTCGAGATCATAAATTTGGTCTGTAGCTATTATTTCTAAGGGACAATGACCTTAAATAATGTCAATTTGCTCTGAACTACTATCATAATCTAAACTCCGACTCGAGACTTTGCTCAAGGATTCTTGATTTGCTTATACTAGAGATATTATGGATGAAAAAAGTGATGTGGAAAAGCTTGATGAAGTGATGCTGCCTGGTTTTCGATTTCATCCTACAGATGAAGAGCTGGTTGGGTTCTATCTAAAGAGAAAGATTCAGCAGAGATCTCTACCTATTGAGCTCATCAAGCAAGTTGATATATATAAGTATGATCCATGGGACCTTCCAAGTAAGAAACATAATTCCCCTGCTTCTCATGTATATACTCTTTTAAGTTCATTTTCTCTTTGTTTAACTTTTCATGTTACTGATCTAACTTTTATGGATGGTTACATATAGTGGGCTAGCGTCTGCCCATATATTTTGGATCATATTTTGAAAAAATTACCTTCAATATCTGTTTAGCCATGGAATTTGATTAGATTTTGATCCAGGTTTGGGCAGAAGTTTCACTTCCGCTTGCAAGACCTCAAATTCTTTTCTAAGTAAAATGTGTGTCCAAACACAACTTCAAGTTCCAACAATCACAACTTCAAAAGTTCAACTTTTCAACTTCGAAATCTATGGCCAAAGGAGAATTTATTTTTAGGCAATATGTGTTAAGATTCTTTTACAATGACACTGCAAAGGAAGATAAACTCAAAAAGAACCATAGGAAACTTCTTGACCATTTCTTAACATTAAGTAGCTATCAGCTGCACTCACTGAAAATGAATCTATCTGCTTAAGCATATTTGGATCATTAAGTGTCTAGTTCTGAAACAAAGTAAGAATTTTTTAAACTAAATGTTGGTTTCCTTTCAGAAATCAATATCAATCTTACACCTACAGAAGATTTGACACTTTTTGTTTGCATATCATTCTTAACAATTATGAAGCATAGTCTAATATTTCTTTGTCATAATATTTTTTGTCCAGAGCTAGCATCTACAGGGGAAAAAGAGTGGTACTTTTACTGTCCAAGGGACCGTAAGTACAGGAATAGTGCCCGTCCAAACCGTGTAACAGGAGCTGGTTTTTGGAAGGCCACTGGAACTGACAGACCAATTTATTCCTCTGATAGCACCAAATGCATTGGTCTTAAGAAGTCCCTAGTCTTCTACAGAGGCAGGGCTGCCAGAGGCATAAAAACTGACTGGATGATGCACGAGTTTCGTCTTCCAACGACTAACAGCGAGTCAGGACCACCTAAGAAATTCTTGGATAAGAATTTTCCACCAAATGTAGGGTCACATGTAACTTAATTAGCCCCCTTATTATCCATTGAAGACTTTGTTATCTTAGTTTAAACAAATATACTCTCTTTGGTCCTTGCAGGATTCATGGGCCATCTGCAGAATATTCAAGAAAACCAACTCCATGGTAAATAGAGCTCTATCTTACGCATGGGTAAATCCGTTATCTGAAGTAGCATCTCCAGAGTTGTTCAATCAAAGTGCAACTGCTCATTTCGTCTCGGAGAATGTCACTTCTATAACTGAAACAGGATCAGTTCTCCACCTATCCAATAACAATGACTTGCTACAAGGAGCCTCAAATGTCCCTTCATATAAGACCCTCAATACGATGGTTTCAAGACCATCTTATCTTTCAGGTCCCAGCACAGACATTTCCTATAACTTCATGTTTTCGTCCCCTGAGGTTTCAGGACAAAACGACAGGGGTTTAATGGACGCGAATTCCATGTTTTTCAACACATCCCCTGGTTTAATCACTGATATCAGCAAGACCTCCGAGTCCATAGACTTTGAAGGTCCAAATCAACAACTGAACAACTTCTCAATTAGTTCATCACAAGAGATGCAAAGAAGTATAAGCATGAAAGATGATGAAGCAGGATTAAGGAGTAATCAAACTTCAACAAATGATAATATCACTGAATGGGAAAATATCAGATCAGTTGGATTTCCTTTTAGTTTGACAACTAGTTTGGCCGATGAATGGAAGCCTAGTTTTTCATGGGATTCTCCTCCCTGTCCTAGTGAGATATCCACCAGTTTCTCAACAAACAAATGCTACAACTAGTTCTACACCAAAACAGAGAACCTCCTAGCTCTGTGTACAGCTAGTTTTTTTCCCTTTCGGCATCCAATATCTGAATTGTTCGAGGTCAATCAACTTCAGATACCGGATGCCTTTGGGGAAAAAAAAAAAAGAATCTAGTCATAGCACTAAAAAAACAGTTATATTCTGTTAAAAGTTATTGTACAGCTTTATGTTTTATTTTCAGTGTTTTGGCTTGGTCGAATTTAAACGCAATATGTTTGGATAAACTTTACATGTTCCCTTCTTTAGTCTTTATTACTATGTTATCCCTTTCTGAAATTGGACTTTTCTCTTTCAGTTCCCCCACCCCCAAACATTATGTATGAGATTTAAGTAGTTCAAAACCTAACAGGTTTAACACTACTTTGGCATACATAACACTACCCTAGTTGAGAATTGAGATAATGACTGTTTGTGAACTCTCTAAAACCTGATCCTTTTTGTAACCCTAGATAGAGGAAACTGAAATTCTACTGTATGGATCAAATTTGATCAAAAAGATCCTATATCTACTTTCATTTTTATGGATCAAAGTCATCCATCAAACTCAACTCGGTCTAGTTTGTTTTCAAGGGGGGAAAAGGTTGTTTTGATCAAGATGTTCTTTTTAACCAGAGAGAGGTCGCATACAAATTGGATAAATAGCAAACTAGACTAAAAATTGAGTTAAACGTAATCCTCTTATCATAGACTTACCAAGATGAAAAATAAGCTTTGTAGTGCTTCCGTGCCAGTGTTTGTATTCTTTCATGTATGGCGTGCCGTCATCTTCAATTTGGGCGGGGCAACACTGACTCACCATTTAAATGGAAGTTTTTTTTTTTATATTTAAATGGAAAAGATCAAAAAAAAAAAAAAAAGGAAAATTTAAATGGAAAAGGAAAAAAAAAAAAGGGTAAATATGTCAGAAGTGGGATTTGAACCCACGTCCTTTCACGAGGACCAGAACTTGAGTCTGACACCTTAGACCACTCTGCCACCCTGACAGCCATGCTTCATTCTGCAAACAATTTTATTTATTGACGATACTCAATTTTTTTAAGACAATCATGCAGATTTTAATGAACGCTACAGTCTCCTTGTCACAGTGTTCTGCAGTACGAGCTTTCTCTCCTTGATTTGGCAAGGGTCTAGATAAATCATAGTGTTAGATCCGTTTGTGTTTTAATCATCCAAAAGAAAAAAAAACACTTATCACATCGATCGATCTCCTATAACATAATTCGAACTGGCTAATTCTGTAGCGAGGCAAGTATAATCAATCGCGAGTTTGAATGTCTTATAACACTTGCGCTCTGGACATTCTTTGGGTTTGGATGCACAGAGCCGCTCTTCTTTTGTGTTTGCTCTTGCATTTGCTAGCAATCTCTTTTCTGATGCCCTAAACTTTCACCTTCTCCAACATGATTTTACTATCAAGCAATTCAAGGTTAACGTAGAAAAGAAAATCCACATTAATCTTCCGCATCATCACATACTGAGGCTTGCAAGGACAACCAACCGTTGCCCCTTAGCATTTCAAGGTAATAGTAATTTCTTTATGACTACAACCTCCTGTATCTCATCCGAAAAAGAGAACCTTCTGGATTTGAGTATTAATCACAACAGTAAAGTGAACTAGAGTTATCATTCATCGAAGTATCATTGAACAGGAAAGAGGAAATATACTCACGTCAGGTGGCAATAATAGTTCCAAAAAGGAGTTTACAAAAAAGGCATACTAGAGCTGAAATTCTAATGCATTTCAACATGTTCTTTCACACATATTCATCGTCATCAAAGCTAAGTAATCTGAAAACATAATAGAATTGACAGAGACTTCAGCATCTCTACCCTCAGCTCTTTGAAGCTAGTTTTTCTTTTGCCTTCTGAATCTTCAACACCTTTTTCACAATTTTTTGTTCTTCAACCAAGAAAGCCCGGATGATTCTACATAGGTAAATCATGACAGATTAAAGTACTTGTGTCGGGAAACTGAGTTAAAATATCAAAAGCAAATATGCAATTTTGCCGACAAAAAAGGCATACCTCTCCCTTACGGCACTTCCAGAAAGCACACCTCCATAAGCACGATTGACAGTTCTGCGGTTTCTTGGCAATCTGGATCTCTTGTATTCAGCAGGTCTCAGATGTGGAATCTAATTAAGATATAGAAACACATCAATATATAGCTGTTGCTTGAAGGTCCTTTTCTAGACTTTGGGCCAAAAAGAGAAGAGGGAATAAAGTAAGTTCATGTTTGGTAATTTAAGACAGAGAAACACATCAGTACATAGTTGTTGCTTGAATGTCCTTTTTGTATTTCAAGAGTTCCCACTATAGTAAAATTTAAGACTGCTAAACCCACAAACATGAGTTCGCCTAATCATGGAGGACAGATATGGATATCTAATGGGTACTTTTGAACCATCTACCAATGTTTTTTACTTCCCTCGCCAAATGTCCAGACTCCATCAACCACACTTGCCTTTTTGGTGTATATGCAAATAGTACGCCTAAAAGGTATTAAAACTTTAAAAGGAAAATGTGATAAGAGGGACATAGGCCAGCACTAGTACATTCACTATTAATCTGGAAAATAAAAAACTAAAATGATCACTTTTGAAAGCAATTTAGCTCTGTAAGTGTCTTCACTAACTGTACCACTATAACTAAAGCTCCATTCTTTTAGTTGGTTGAATGCAAGGTCAAGACTCTGTAGTTTACTGCCGTTCTCTATAGTACCAGTTGTTGCTTCAATTTTAAAGACATGTTTGAAAATGTGAAGAGACGGGGGCAAGAACTGTTTGACTATATACACTAAATAAGGTCTTGCATTCTTGGTACTTGGATATTATGTCCTTAAGCAGATATAATGTGATTCTTAGCTTATTATGGATAAGTACCTTAAAAATATTATACAATTCTACTTCCTTTATGCGAGCTTTACTCTATCCATTAGCCGAGTTCTAAAGGGGAAAAGATAAAACAGTTGCAAGTAATTGCATAGCCTTTAGGATGATAGCCATCACACTCCATTATATTTACTTGTTTTAGTATCACATCATTAAAAGGAATAATAGTCTTAAAGCAGAAATCCTTCATTTTAAAACTGAGTCACAAATAAGACAGGGCTAACACAGAAGGCAGGAAAGAGAGAAACCAAAAACCAAAAACCCTGAGGATAGCATACTTAAAAGAACTAAATCATAAGAGGATCGCATACATAAAGGAACAATGAAAAATACCCCTTGGATTCTCTTCCCAGTAACTGGACATTTAGGACCACTGGCTCTCTTCTTGGTGGTCTGGTAAATTAGCTTTCCACCTAATTTTCAAAAATATGAACATAACGGTACGTAAGTGATCAGATAATTCCAGTGGCGGATGTACTTATAAACTACGATCAAAACTTACTTCAACTCGAACTATATATATAGTCTAAAACCTATATGATTAAGATAAATAAGTATATACACATTAATTTCAATTCAGGATCTGTCTTATTACAAAAATAAGAACAATGATGAGGCAAATCCAAATCAATGATAAGTGAGGAAAATTAGGTTAAGAGTATGGAGCAATTTACCAGGAGTTTTGACAATCCTATGTTGATTGGATTGATGCCCTAAACTTTCACCTTCTCCAACATGATTTTACTATCAAGCAATTCAATCCTATGTTGATTGGATTTGGTGGCATAACTATGCCTCTTTCGATATGTAAGTCTCTGAACCATCTTCAGGCGTGGGTAAAATTCTTCAGCTTCTCTATACTGAAGACAAGAATGAACCAAAAGAGTGCAGCTTTCCGAAGGAGATGCATATATATCGGGGCGTACTGTTGCAAACCCTAAATGCGAATGCCTCACAATTTATTCGTTTTCCAAAGATGCCCATGCAACTTTCAAAATATTTACGGAAGCACCTCTCGTTTGGGTAAATGAGATTGACAAATCAATTAACCTTTTTTTTTTTCCTTTTTCTAACTTGCTAATATAAATTTAAACTGATACTTCCTTCGTTTCAAAATAAATGAATAATTGGATCTTTCTTCCTAGTTACCCTTTATTTAAAATTTTTAGGTAATAATTTTCAAGAATTAGTTTATGATTTTATTTTGAATTATCCATATTTTCAATAATAGTTTGAGAATAACTAAAAGAACAAAAGTGAAAAACAACGTTTAATTGATGTCCTGAATTTTTTTTCTTAATAAGTGTGCATTGCTTCAATAATTCACTTATTTTGAAATGAGGGGAGTATAATTTTAAATTTTTTACAAATTACATTGCATAAATGTACTGGGAACTACAATTCCATTTCTTTAATAATTATCTTTTCATGTTGAGTTACATTGCTTAAAAATTTAATAAATTACATTGCTTAAAAAATTTATTTTATTTCATTTATATAACTTTATTTAGTGAAATTTTTGCTAATGGTTGAGATGTTCAGTTGATTTCTTTTTTAGAATCTAAAAACATTGAATAACTTGTAAGAACTCAACTCATTTTTATTGATAAAAAATGAATCAATCTTGATATTTTACGAATTTATATTGTCCACGACTTTATTTGAATTTATCAAGATTCGTTATCAAGTTACAATTCAATTTGTTAGAAAGTTTATATATTTGTCTATCTTTTTCCAAACATGTATAATATTTTTATGATTGATTTTCAATATGTATTTTAAATGTATATATTTAGAAATTACATTAAAAATATTTTTATCATAAAAAATAACTAATTCAAATTATTTTAAAAACTTATAAAAAATTATGATTTACAGTAACATTTGTTTAAATCTCAAAATCTAAGCGTAACATATAAATTGAGATAGAATTATTAATTTTCAACCAATATTTATAATTTTGGTTCCAAAAATGCCTTGCCATTTCGCTGACAAGAGAGGGAAGTTAGTAAATTTAATCTAGAAATGACGGGTTGATGTAATAGGATCGGGTCGGGGCACTCTATTAGGAGTGAAACTAGAATTAAATCAAGGATATCTAAAACAAATTAAGGATTTATGCCATTCTTCCAGAAACAGTACGCAGTTTGTGATTCTACATGGTGAAAGAGGAAAACGCAGAAATGCAGAGTTGCGACCACGAAAAAGACAAGAATGTTTTACAGTTTATGGATTCGACGGACAACTATCTAATTCTTATGGATTCTCTGTCTTCGTCACTTAGACAGGTTTAAACTTCTTTCTTTACCCCTCTTTTGATTTTTCTCGAAGCAAAAACATCTGAATATCTCATTAGATAGGCACAGATTTCGCTTTAATCCTCACTATCCCTAATTTAACTTGAGTTGCATCCTCTCTTCAGTCAAATCGTAGATGGATCCAGAATTTAGTTTAAATGGATTTGTAATGATGCATATATGTGTATATAAATGCGTATACAAGTGAATTTGATTGAGCTGATTGCAAGTGGATTATATTAAAATCCGTGCTAGTAACATCTATTGATCTGAGAAGTTGCTATAATATTGACCTTGCATTTGGCTTACATGGCAGGGATGGCTGGAGCTGGCGAGTGCTAGACATTCCATGGGTTCTTCACGTATCAGTAGTGCATTATTTGATCTCAAATCTCATTCTGCTGCCACTACAGTGCAATTAAACCATCAGGATGGTAAAAATCCATACATTTTCCAGCATTTCTGTCTTTTCCTTGATGACAACAACATAACCAATGTAATCACACAAGTGGGATTTGGGGAGGATTGTGTGCCTTTTGATTGATGGCACATAATATTGCCTGTGACTCGTCGAATCTCTCTTCTGTTAGGAAATGCTTAATCTGTAGGACTCATGGGAGAGTTCCAATGCTTTAAGTTTATGTAACCATCCATTACCCAAATTGGTACGATGGAATTTTGTGCATAGTGAATCATTTATTTATAAGACATTGCAATCATGTCTGATTTGTGTTTTACCTCATTTATTTGTTTAGGACCCAGCTTTTCTTCCTTTCGCCATGTAACTGATTATTTGCTAATATTTTTTGTCCTAAATTCTCTTTACAAGAGTGGCTATGATGTAAAAAAGTTTTTATTTTTCCTCAACAATTCCTAATACTGGTTTTGTTATGCAGCTGGGCCCGAAACGGAGAGATTGCGTTTCAGTTTGTGCAAGTGGGCATCATCTGAGAGTCCAAAAAGCTGTTCTGAGGGAGCAAAATTTGAGGAGGATTTAAAGAAGAAATCCAATAGCCCAAAGGTTCAGAATCAGAATGATTCGTCAAATTTTGGTACAGATGCATGTTCCTGGCTCTTTTAGCACTCAAATTGTTTCTTAGAAGAGCAGGATTAAGAAGAATAAGATACTAGGCTGTTAATATAAAGTAAATCACCTGCTTGTTTCAAACATGATAATAGACCTGAATTTTCAGGTACTCTTTCCGAGGTAAAAGTATGAAAATATTTCTCTCTCAATCTTTGTAGTACAGACTGCATGAAAATATCTTTAACTTTTTTCCTTCAGCACCTGATGTTTGTTAGTGCTATGGAAACCCAGTTTAAGAAATGCCTCTTTATACAACAAGTAAATGAGTAAATAAAGGATGCATCATATATTCCTTAACCTGAATTGTGCTTCTTTGATAAAGAAAGTTTATTTCGTTTACTTTTGCAAAGAAGTTCAGGAAGAAGCATCAGAAGAGCCAGAAGCTACCGAATCACCACGCACGGTGGAGGATCAAGTAAGTGACTCACCAAGTAATATTCTCACAATAACTTCTAACCAAGCAGTGTTGGCATGATTTGTAAATCGATGCTTGCCTCTGGCACCTATACATGCATTATTCAATTAATCTCCTCAGCCATGCAGTACCTCATAGAGAGAGAGAGAGAGAGAGAGAGAGAGAATGTATGAGAGTTATGAAAGATGGTTTGTAAGGGTAGCCTTTGACTACATAGACTATGCAGGTAGTGACAACATATATAAATGTTTCATGACGAATAAATTTATTTGTCATTTGATAGTTCTATTCAGAATCATTACATCACCTTGCACTGCAGCTTTGCTACCAAATTTTCTTTATGATGTGATTCAGAATTGAACATAGATCGAGGTTAACCAAAAGGTTTTTAGCTTTAATCTTGTTTTCAACATACTTATCTCTCAATTATATCATCCCCTGTCTTCATCCAAGTTTTCCTGCAATTTTCTTCTGTGAATTGATGTACTGAAGTGAAGAAATAATCTCTCTCTCTCTCTCTCTCTCTCTCTCTCTCTCTCTCTCTCTCTCTCTCTCTCTCTCGGTTTACATCATTGATATGACATCTTCTTCACAGAGTATTTCTCTTTTACATGGAATGTTATCTATCATCATTTTAAAGCATCCTTCACCAATTTTAGTGAAAGACTCCATTAAATCCTTCTTGTTTTAATCTCCGAGCTAGTGGCAATAACAGGATAGGCAGA
>DF358125.1:28117-53082 GCA_000787875.1 Solanum virginianum | reverse complement strand
AGCTAGTGGCAATAACAGGATAGGCAGAGCGCAAATCTGCAATGTTTGTTTTACCTTTCCCGGCCTTTTGGCTAAGACCAAGTGTTAATAAATCTGTAGAAGTTTGGACTTTCAAAGTTCAGCTTGGATATATAATCAAAATAGCTAATTGAGGGTTATTTGGTACATTTGATTTAATGGTACTGTTATTTCTTTTCTAGGCTCGAAAAGAGCGACTCAAATCATTATCTATGTTTGGAGTGCTGGTCTGTCCAAAGCTTCGAGCTGCCCAATCGTCATTTGAGACAGGTAAACTACTTTCATTCCTCCAGTAACCATCGCAAGTATCTTTTCACATTGGTATACTGGAGATAAAAGTGACTTGGAGTACAAAGAATCCTGGGTGAAGTTAAACTTTTGAGAATTGACAGTGTCAAAAATATCAAACAGAAACAATGTATGCATCAGACAAAGTATGTGTGTGTGTGTCTATCTGTTCTCCATCTAAATATTTCATACTACTCTAGCACTGGTGTGTCTAGCCATCTATAGAACTTGCTGAAATCTGGCATCAGTTCTGTGTATCTAATCTTTCAATGGCTCATCTTTATAGAATTAGTGGCTTTATCTTCTGCAGCTCTTGAAACTCTAATAGAAGTAGCAAATAAACGGGCAGACCTGCTTAATGCTTATGACCAAGTGCAAGAAAAGATGGAGAACAACACCAAATGACCGAAGGTTACACTTCTCTTGCTTTCTCTGGCTCCTTAATCCTTGGTGTTTGTTATTTTTTCCTTAGGGTACAGTAATGTGTAACGAGTAAATGTTAAGTTCAAGATAACATGTTATTGAACTTTAAACTAGATTAGTAATAAAAAAGAACTCCTAAAGAAAGGTTCAACATAACATGTCTTTTTATGTGCCTTTGCCAGAAGCCAAGCCGTGTCTGGAGCTCTCACCTCCTTCTGACCTTCGCGAAGGGGTAATAAATCAAATAAATGCAAATACAGCCTTGCCCAAAGAGGAAAACAAAAAGGAGAAAAGAAGTATAGACTCGAAGGGCTGGAGATGGTAGCATTCGTATAACAGTTTACAGACTGATGATTGCTTTACTAGAACTGATCTATCTTTAAACCAAGTCTGTTCATTCCTGGTGTCCTTACCGCAAGTCCATGTTTGTATTTCTGCTTATCAGTAAGATACTCTGGTGTAAGTTGTTACACATTTCATATGTTTGTTTTTCCACTGGGGGAGGTAATTAATTGTGCAACTAACTCAAAACTTATGAGCTAGTCCATTTGGGGGGTGCAGGTTCCAATAGCCAACTAAGTGAATCAAGTCTTTTAAGTATTATGTTGAACATTGATATGTAGAAAATATTTTAGTGGTGATGGAATGTTCAACAATTCCATTTTGAGATGTAAAAGTTCCATACCAGCAAGTCAGCAACTATTGAATCTTCTGGTGCTTCATGATCTTATGAGAAACCATCTCTTTTTTGGAAGGTTTTCTCTATTTAGCTTTGTTAAGAAGTTGGATGTATAGAAAGAAATGAACAAGCTCTCAGCAGGGACGTCATATCTAAAACGCAAGACACATGGCAATTTTTTTATTTTATTTTGAACTAGTATGTGCCCATTATTATCTGGATTCGGGTGACATCTTTACTTAAATTACGTAAGAACCCCTCATAACTACTGGTACTGCTTCTAGTTACACCAAGTATCCGTTGCCATCTGAAATTGATCTAGGAATTGGTTGATTAACTGTCAGAAATCCAATTCAGAAGGAATTTTTGCGTATGTGAGTTCTTTCCCTTTCTTTTTCACCTTTAAATTACAGTTATTCCAATCCACTCCCCTTGGCGCAAGAAACAGACTTTCCCAACATGTCACTTCATGTTCATCACAAGTTACCTTGAGCGTTCCCAAGTCAAATCTTTGGAGTTGGGGAAACTTCCTATAATAAAAGATAAATAGACATTCTACCTTCTTTCATACAGATCCACTAGTTCATCCTTACCACTCGATGATGATTGATGAATCTAGGAGCAAATAAAATGACTACAATATGAAAGAAAATCTGTACTAAAAAATGGTTAGTATTAACAAGGGAAAAGCAAAAAAGAGGGTTCTACATGTATTTTCCTATTTGTAAAACTAATCCTGCTTAATTTATTGTGACACCACACTAGTTGATCTTTGGTTAGCCTTGACATGTTGAGGACCCTAGCCACTAATTTCACGTCTACTTGAGAGAAAAAATAGAGTACATGATCTGAATCCTCTTCTCTGTTCTTCCTCAACTTCCTCAGTATGCAATTTCCACTTCTCAAAACATCCTGCAGCTTCTTCTCCTTCTGAATTCCGTAAAAAAACGAGGTTAGACAATCCATTTCAGACGTCAAAACAATAACTTATGTGAACAACTCAGAAGCTAACCTTTTCAAGATTTTTTCTCATCTCAACTAAAAGCTCTAAGTCCTCTTGTTCTTGAACCTCTGGATGAATTCTCTTTTGACCTTTCGCCGCCATCATGCTATAGCAATCTTTATCAGCTCTAACAAAGCGCCAAAATATTCGTATTGATTCTTCCAGTATCTCCACTAGCATGTCACTTGTAATTGAATAGTCAGCTTTCTCTTTTGTTCTTGCCTTGTTTCTGTCCTTCACTCTGTCATCTGCATATCACTTCTGAGTTTAAATACACTACATTTTACCTCTAACAACATTCAGCAACGTAAGTCGAAAAAGTAGTAACCTTTAATAACAGGAACTTGAAGAAGATTACGAAGATCATATCGGCTCTTGATAAAATATTGGACTCTAGGCCCCTGAAAAGGTTCGTTTTCTATAAATCTTTGCAAGAGCACTTGAAACTGTTGAAACTCTCCAGCAACTTCATTATATTTTCGGATCCCATGAGGATCAGAATCCCACAAATTTAAAGCCTTCATATATTGCCAGTGCAAAAATTCCCATGAAAGGCACATCTGGCCAACGTATACCACTTCCAAATCACTCTGCATTTCTTTGATAAACTTTACCATTGGATCGATGTCATGACTTTTATGTTTGAATAGCCTAATATTTTGTGAGAGAAGGGATTTTAGTGTTGGACCTGAAGATTTCTGGTTGAACAGTAATTGCAGTGGATCTTTTAGCGGATCTTTCTGCAGATAACCTGTAAAACATTTTAGATTAAGGTAGCTGAATATTTAAAGAGACTTAAGTGTGACACATTGAGAAAGTATATGGACATTTGGGGAAGAAAACTATGATCCACAACGTACAACATTATCTTAAGCAAATGTCTGTTGTTGGCCAACAAACATATGAGTATGAAATATGGAAGTATAAAAAACTCAACTTTCTAGATATGATCTTACACAAAAGGTCAGTATAATATTCTTTTACGTGTGTCATGTTTAGACAGCTACATAAGAAAGAAACAAGAACATAGTACTATATAATAAGGATTATCTTGTTGTGTAATCTTCCTCTTGTTCATATGAATAAACATTAAAAACAACATTTTGACATATTCAACTGAAAAACAAAACATTTAAAAAAGTCGAAATGTTTATATGAGTGTTATCATTATCTAACCTTTTTCTTTTTCATATGGACGACAACATAATATAGGAGAAAGGTTGTTAGCCTTTTCACTGGGGCCAATTCTGTTTCTTACATCATCATGGATCCAATGCATTGAATTTCATGTTATTTTGCGTTTCAGGAGCCCAAGTTAACAAGATTTTGTGGGTCCTGTATTAAACTTTTGTATAATTAAAGGTTAACTGCTTTATCCACTTTCCACTCGATTTCTATGTATAATGATAACCTTGGACACTAATCTTGGAGCGCCTACTATTGAAAAAGACATTTAACTTTTATACGCTGACAGACAGTTTATAAAAAGAAATTACGTAGTTTAGAGTTGTCAACTGACCTATTGCATACATCTTCTGATAGGTCAAGATGTCAAATTTTCGCATTTTCTCTCTGTAGCTCTTGTAGAATTTGTGAAGTTCACTCATAGAATCTTGACGATGAAGCATTTCATCAATCTTCCATGGTTGTAATTCGTCCATTGTTGGAGACTCTGATTCTTCCAAAATAGTAGGCAGACCCGTGGCTCTGACTTTTCGGATTTCCATCTTTAATTGTTCAATCAATTCTTGATGTTCCCACAGGGACTCTAATTTGTTTGCATCCCCACAAGTGTCAACAATTGCTGTGTTTTTTGACTTGAGATTTTCAGACTCTTGTGAACTATTTATTAACTTGTCATCTTCTGTAACAAATTCTAAACTTTCATCCATGCCCAAATCTTCATGAAAATCATTCTGGGATAGAAATTCTGAGTGATTTTTCGGCTCCTCAAGTTCTAATTTCCTCAACTCTTCCATTATATCACTATCACTGTCCTCAAAATCCTCAGATTGAACATTTTCTTCAGACATCTCAAGATTTTTTAAGTCTGAATCAATATCACTTAAAGGATCAACCTCAAATTCACCTCCAAAATCTTCATCTGACAAGAAGCCATCACTGTAGGAATTTGCTAACCTGCTCATAAGTGAACGCATATGCTCAAAACCAACTGATACAGTATCCGAATCCGTAACCGAAGAATCTTTCTCTGATTGAAACAAAAACTCATCAGGAAAATCTGACTCTCCCTTCATTCCTTCAATTTCCTTTTGATAATCGTTGTCTCCGAGTCCACTTGCGTACACCTCTTCCTCCTCAATTCCTTCTATTTTATCATGTATTACTTCTTTCCTGTCTTCTTCGTCCAAATCAAACACATCTTTCATATCATTCCCAATTTCTTCAGTATTCTGGTTGACAATCTCAGGTTCTTGAATTAAGCTGCTAAAATTCTTTTCTGGTACAAAATCAGAGGCCATAAGTCCACCAGTTTCTGTCTTGTTTCTACTAAATTCCTCATAGGTTGGGAATTTAAACTTGAAACAAAACTCATCTTTCTGCTTATCGTCATTCTTGTTCGAATCCACATACTCAACAACCTCCTCAAAAGCTTCAAACTTTGGTTCTAATTCTTGCTCGACCTTCACATTGTCGGATTCTTTCCGGTCTTCTTCTTCAGGCAGAACTTCAAAAAAATCTGAATTGTCCGAAGGAGCATGACCCTTTCTTAATCTGAAATTCCAAAAAGGAAGTTAAAACTAAAACAAAAATTGGAGATGATTTAGTCACAATTAAACTTAAAAATAAAAAAATTACTGAAAGACTGAAAATTGATACCTGAGGAACAATGTAGGGATGAAACTGAGCAGAGGAAGCAAATAGAAGAAAACAGAGATAAATAGGGTAGCAAGAACCAAGAACAGATTTTGAAAGAAAAACCTAGAATAAAAATCCATATTCAGAGAAACCAAAGGGGTGGGGAGAAAGAAGGAGTTTCGGAATCGGCCATGGATTTTAAGAAACACCCACAGTGAAAAATTCAGTTTGAAGGAAAGAAACAGGGGAAATCAGAAGGAAAACTCATAGCAAGTTTGAAATTTTGGAGAGCAAGAAATGGACAGAGCACCCGTAAACAAATACAAACTCATGTGAAAAGTTGAAAATTTTGGAGAAATTGAAACCTGACCTAACTAGAGAATTTCAGAGATTTAAGAGCAAACACTTAGAGAGCGAATGATAACAACCAGTCACCATCTTGGCCTAATTCTGGTTTATTAATCCAGAGAGAAGAATTGAATTAGTTATATAAAAAATCGTCTACAGAATCGGAATTATCATTGACAAGTCCTGTTCTTGTTGCTTATTCTTTGCAGACGAAAATGTGGGAGAGTGGGTTGGGGGATGAAAATAGGTACGGTGCCACAAATACAATATATAGGGGTAAATTGGGGTTTATGTTTTTGTCATAATTTTTTGGAAAAAAGTACTATTGATAACCTTTAAAAGAAAAAAAGCTATGTACAAACGATTATTCTTTTCCTTTTTATACTCCTTAATCCTTATGTTTCACTATTTTAGTGCGTTTAATATATAGATATCATAAGAGTTTAGAATTTAATCAATAATATTATAATTTTAGTAAATTTTTTAATTTATTTTTAAAAAAAATTTAATCCTATGTAATATTATTAGGATATCAATATACCAACAGAGTATCATAAAGGATTAAGTTCGATCTTATATGATATTAATATATCAATGGAGTATCACAAAATAGTTTGGTTAAAAATCCGTTTTTAGTAAATAGTTACACAATTTGGTCCATTTCATGTATTTCTCTCTTTCTTTTTTAGGAGTAAATCAAATACAAATTTTACTTAATATTTTAAGATGTAATTTTTCATCAAATTGATATGAAAAAAATTCTAATTTATAATATATTTTATATATTTTTTATTATTTAAAATTCAATTTAAAATATCATATTAATGAAGATTAATCAAGTTAATTCTCAAAAATTATAACATGATAATAATTAAAAGAAGTAATTGAATCTTCTTTATTTTATCAATATTCCATTTATTTAATAGAAAAAATGTTTTCGAAAAAAGTATACGAATACGTACTGTTGTGTTTTATATGTATTGTACTTTGAGAATATTCGCGCTCACCACGTACTTACCTTGACCCGTATGACAGTTAATGGTAAAAGTATAATTAGCCGCAAAATAATCATAAATTAAAGTAATTTTTATTTGTTTATTATTTTAAAAACAACTTTTAAAATTTTTATTTGTTATTCAACATATTAGGAAAAGTTTAAAAAAACATATTTATCTATAATATTAATTATTTTTCAATTTATAGGGATGTTTTGGTAAATAATCATATTACTTTTTAATATGTATGTCAAATTCGAAAATGACAAATAAAAGTGAAAGATAGTATATGAATCCCCACTAGTTTATTTAAGTTCAATTCATGGCTCTTCCTAATTTAAGTTTTAAATTGTGCATATTATGCAGCAAACTCGCTCAATTATTTTTGTAATCATCCCATTTTAACAAAGACTCTTGTCAATTATTTTGTTAACCATCATATTTAGACAAATTTTTTGAATGGACATATTTTGGAATTTAGCAATAGGCGTGTCTGCCGGTGCAATAGTCTATAAAGGAAATTTCTTCATTTTTGGTCACACCGCGTTGAGTATAAATTTATAATGGTAAAACGGTACTATTCATAATTATATGTTCTCAAAAGAAGTATGATAAAAAATGGGCTATTAATGAAATTTATTTTTCTTTATGTAGCTTTGGCATCCGCGTAATCTAAGAATAATTACACAAAATAAATGAGCTATCTATTCCCTACCAATAAATGAGTAATCTAATAACCAATACTCCTAATAAATAAAATCCCCCACCAATAAATTTTATTACCTACTTGGCTCTTACTAATCTATCAATGCATCATAGCTAAAATTGACCGAACTCATAAATTAAATTGCTACTCTACCTTATATCTCTCTATTTGATATAATGCTTGTGCATTGTATTTTCAAGCTAGATATAATACGTTTTTACTTTTTTGATTTCAATATATTTTGTGTTACTTGTTTCAATTTATTTAGATCAATAAATTTATGAGTTAAATTGAACATAAAAACACAATAAATTGTAATTCTAATTCAAATGAGGAGCAATAAGAGCTTGAAATAGTAGTCAAATTAAAAAATTTAAAATTTGAAAAATGGTAAAAGGGAAAAATCTATGTAGTGGTTAGTCATAGTTCTTTAATGACTTCTTTCTTTAAGAAACTTTCTTTTTACTTAATTGTGAGTTCACAAAAATGTTACATATTAACTATATGTCGATTAAATTTAATGATGCTTTGACTGCAAAGGTTGACAAGAAAGCATAGCGCTCGGGAACCACATTCTCATGGAACAAATATGTGGAAATTATCAACATAGTCATATAAATAGTTACGTCGTTACATTGCTGCTCCACTCAGCCATAGCCCATCAGGTAGATAACTTAAAGGCAGAAAATGTTAATACTCGGTCGATCTTTATTTGTCTTATTGACTTGCCACAAGAAGAAAGAAGAAAGAAGTAAATGATAGAAATAATTTTATCAAATTATTCTTTGAATATAATAAATATAATGTCTTGAAAAATATAATAGAAAAAATGATTATAATTAATACTCCTAATAAGAATAAATCAGAAACTAAGTGTTGAAAGTTCCACATTGGTGGTTAATGATATGGGTGGCCTCCTTATAAGGTTTAGGCAATCCTCCTCTCTTTGAGCTAGCTTTTGGGGTGTGAGTTAGGCCTAAGACCTAATTTAACATGGTATCAGAGCAGGGTCATCTCATCCAATGTTGGGCCCTCGTTGCCCACGCACCAGATGCTAAAGCACTAGGCGTGAGGGGGGAGTACTTTATTTGCCCATTATACAAAAAATAGATATTCATTTTTAATATTTTCATTTTATTTTACTTGGTGCTATATTAAAAATATACTTTTACTTTTACTCGTCCCATTTAGCAAATTAATAGAGTTATATTACTTTTCTCATATTATACTTAGTATAAGTGACTGAATAAAGTAATATTTATATATTGATTAAATTTGTGAGGAAATACATGTATATATTGAGAAAAACAATCAAGGACATAATTTGAATCATAATTTCGATTGTTATTCTTTATGAAATCATAAATATAACTTTATAAGTAATGTAATTTATTTTCTAGAAGATATAAAACTTCAATAAATGAACGGACAAATATAGAAAAAAATTCACACATCTATTTTGAAATTTGAACAAACCATTTATTTTGAACCACGATAAAAACTTTAAAAAATCATAGATGAAATAGTAATCAAATTTAGAGTTCCAGTCATTAGTAAGATCAGCTCATTAAAATACAATCTCTAACAAAAATTTCCTTAGGAATAGGAGAAGCGACAAACCCTTCAACTACTCTTCATAGCACTGAAGGAGGCACTTTCTTAATAATTCAAATCGATAGCTATGTCAAATTTTATAGGCCAAGTAAAATGATACATAGTGAGTATTGAGAAATAATTTATTATTTAATTTATAATATAATTTATTATTTAATTTATAATATAATTTATTATTTAATTTATAATATAATTTATCATAATTTCACAGTTGCAACAAGACTAATATCAATTGATAGCAGGACAAAATTGCTACTCCGGGGCGATTTATATAATTATTTGTCTTTTAAAGATGGCATATTTTGCTAGAGATTTCTTTACTCCTCCATCCCATTTTAGTTGTTTGTGTTTTTCGAAAGTTAATTTAATTAATTTTTAAATTTTAATTTCATTAAATTAGGTTGATATTATAAAATAAAAAATTTAGGTATTGACTAAAAAAATATTTTAAAATGTTAGTTAAAATTTATATAATACTCTAAAAATAGAAATTATGACAACTGTAATGGGACGGAAGGAGTATAATTTTTTGAATTTCATTTTCTTGTTTATTCTACATGATCTCTATTACTAGTAGTTACTCTCATCGTCTCAAAATAATTGAATTTGTGAAGTAATACACACATATTAAGAAAAACATTCAAAGACAAAATTTACACCATACTTTTCACTATTGCCCTTTATAAAATCATAAATATATGGTGTAATTTATATCCTAGAAAATATAAAAGTTCAATAAATGAAACGGCACATATGAAAAAAATTTACCCTTTGTAAAATCATAAATATATAATGTAATTTATCTCCTAGAAAATATAAAAGTTCAATAAATGAAAGGACAAATTTGAAAAAAGATTCAAACATTTACCTTGAACTTTGAATAATTCAAATATTTTGAACCTTGAAAAAAATCTCAAAAATTCAATTAATATGAGACGGGGAATATTGATTAATAGTCACTTCAATGAGAGTTATATTTGCCGTTTTCAATTATCATCAAAACTTTTTGCTCCCTTTATGAGCGCTTCTTAACTAATTTTTTTAGATTTGGCTTTTCATTTATTGAAGTTTTATATTTTTTATCAGACAAATTACACTACATATTTATGACTTCATAAAGGATAATAATGAAAAATATAATTAAAATTTTGTCTTTCAATGCATTTTTAATATGCATGTATTGACTCACAAATTTAATTAAAATGAGACGAAGGAAGTAGTAATTATTTTCACAATTAAGTTAACAGTGTTTGAGTATAATATATAGCTACTTTTCTGCATCTTTAATCATTCTGCTTTCTTTCGATCACATGAAAAATGATTAACATCACTAATTGAATTAAGATCTGATATTTGGCTTAAGATGAGTATTTTGATTTTGTAAAAGATTTCCACTTGATATGTTTCCCTTTTTAAGATCTCAATCTTAGATTCAAATACTAGGCTGAATTTTTTTTCTTCTGATGATTTATTAATTATGGCCACGTAATTAGTTACTTGTAAACCTCAATTAGACTGCTTTTATTGGCTATCTAGCCTGTTATAAATGTAGAAGCTACTTAATGTTTATGAAAAAGTTCTTAGATAAATAAGTGAATGGACGGTGGATATAGAGACACTCTAATTAATGAATGAAAAATACTTTTAACTGGTTAAATTGACACTATAAATATATTTATTTGAATAGAAGTGTTGAAATTGATTTATGAGTAATTGATGTGATTTGTAAAAAGTGATAGTAAGTAGTACTAGATATGATTAGTAAAAAGTGATGTAAATTAACTTCTTTTGTTAAATAACCAAAATATCCTTAATCATTTTTACTAAAAATAATAATTTTTTTACAAAATTATTCTCTCTGTCACATATTAATTGAATTTATGAGATAATGCATACATATTAAAAAAATATTTAAAGATAAAATTTAAATCATAAAAAATACAAATATAAAAAAAAATTTAAACATTCTTTTTAAACTTTAAACAATTTAATAATTTTGAATATATTAAAAAAAAATTAAAAATCCAATTAATTAAGACTGAGGGAGTATAAAATAAAATGCTGAACGAAGGATATGGAAGGATGAGTGGCAAAAAGTATTTCTAGAAAAAATCATGGACTTGACCCGATTTTGACTTATGTATTTCGAGTGTGTATCAAAAACGTAAACCAGCTTAAACGTGTTGATATATTTATCTCACGATCTCGGGTGTAGAAACTAGTCGCAGGAATTCGTGTTTAATGTATGTTATTTTTTATTTTGATTTATATAATATTGTTATTTTTAAATATATTTTATGTTAATTTTTAATAACATGTGTTACTTATTTTGTTTTAATTTATGTTGCACATATAAAATTTTAAGAGTCAATCAAACATTTATTTTTTAAATTGTCAATAGTGCAGTTGGAAAAAATGATTTATTAGGGATAATATTATAAAATCAAGCAGTTGAAGCAGGCACGTCAATTGACAATTGTCTTTAAGAAAAATAATTTATTAAAGTTAATATTACAAATTTGTAGAGAAGCAGTTAAAGAAATAATTAATAAAAAAAGACATAGGAAAATCAAGTAGTTGAAGTCATGACATTAATCACTAGCTGTCTTTAAGAAAAAATAATTAATTTGAGACAATATTGTAAATTCATAGTTGGAGTAGTTGAAGAAATAATTAATATAAATGACATAGTAAAATTAAGCAGCCGAAGTAGGCACGTCAATTGATAACTATCTGCTTAAGCAGGCATGTCAACCATGACATGTCTGCTTCAAGACGCAAATCAAGCAAGGGATACATCAATTGACAAATGCTTTGAAGAAAAATGATTTATTAGAGGTAATATGATAAATTCATAATTGAAACAGTTGAACAAATAATTAATAGAAGCGATGTAATAAAATCAAGCAAATGAAATAAACACAGTAATCGACAACTGACGTTAAGAAAAAATAATTAATTAAAATTCGTAATTGCAATAGCTAAAAAAATAATTAATAAAAATAATATATTAAAAATAAATAATTAAAATAAATATGTCAATCAAATTAAATAAGTAATTGAAAGAGATATATCGATAATGACGTACTTGCTTTTTCCTGTGGAAAATGAAAAGGGTCGATCCTTTTTTTTTTTTTTAATATATATGTCTTTTCAGCACTTTTGCTTATAGTTTTTTTTTTCATAGTAAAAAATAATCTTGTTACTACCCCAGTATATCCCTATTTCAAGAAGTAAATAATTTCACGCGCTAATTAGTTTTGCTTTGGGGCCGAATTTCATGGCTTTTGCTATATAATAGGGGCCACCACTTACGTTTTCACTTGCTTTTCCCAAAATGAAAGATTTATTTTGATTTTAATTAAGTTAAAGGAAAAGAGTTAAAAATGTTCTTGCAAGAATAAAAATGTTATATTTTGAGTTATTTATGTTTTTATATTATCATAAATAGGTCAAAAATATTATTTTAAAACAAATAATATATGTTATAAATATAAAGTCATTTTTCGTTAGTACAGTTTAAAGCAGGATATTTTTGACCCATTTCTGATAATTTAAATATATAAATGGCCCAAAGTATAAATAAAAGATATTTTCAATTTGTTTTGATAGTACAGAAATATTTTTGACCTTTTCCTTTTAAGTTAGTAGTAAAATTGAAGCTGAGAATGAGATAGAGTAATTCCATGAAAACTTTGTTTTGTAATTCTTTGAATACTGCATTAATCTTTATTTATTTGGTAAAGTAATAGTACATAAATTTAAATTTTAAAAAATAATTATATTGATAAGATTAATTTAATAAAATAAATCTCTGAATAAACATTTTCTTAAAAAGAATATCAAGTCAACCAAGTAAAATGATATGGAATGGAAGAAGATTGTTTATGAGTGTTTGGTAGGATGTATAAAAATAATGTTAAATAGAGTAAATTAGTCATGTTTGCATTAATTATGATGAGTGTTTTTTATGCGTTGTTTGGTTGGATGTATTAGAAATAGCATGGATTGAATTTTTTTTTAAAATTTATTTATTTACAGACATAACTTCCGCAAATATGATGAAAAAATATAAAAATATTTTGATGATTAAATGAGTCTTTAACCATGCATGAAAAAATGTATCAAACACGATATTATTAATACACCTAATTAATGCATACATTATTTTTCTAATATACTTTTCCAAATAATCTTTTAGTGATATGAAAAAGAATATTATACTTTGAGGGCAAAAACTTCCATCCAACAAATTTGTAACAAAATTTTAATTTTTGATAGTAGAAAAGAATAAAGAGATGAAAGTATTCATTTGAAGAATAGATGGTACACTCAACTTTCTTTTAGTTATTTCATGAATATTAAGTTATCTTCCGTAACAAAATAAAATCATTCAATTTTTCAGCTATTAAAACAATAATTCAATATTGGAATATAAACTATAAATTCTTTAAGATTTGTTATTTGATATTTATTTAATTCATATCTAGTTAGAATTTGTTTAGCCTAGTCATAGTTTAATTTGATTTTTTTAGTATTATAAACAAAAATGTTTTATATACATAAATTGGAGCACGATGTCGATCAAATTGGAGAGATACGCTCAACGAATCCATAAATACTATGATTTTGACATTTATAATTGTCCTAGTGGAAAAATTTAAATAGAATCAATTTTGAATATTAGGATGCTGACTTATTGTGTCATTTAAGAATAGGTTTTCAAAATTAAGAAGACCATCACGAAAAAATCTTTTCATGCAATACAAAAGATATGGAGGCGGAGTTCATCATATTTGGAGTTGAAAGGAAAGACTTTAATTTGGACTAACAAAGTGTTAAAAGTAAAAAAATAATTGCGATTGGAGAGAAAGTGTTCCAACACAATCAAGACAAAAATAAATAAATGGATTTTAAAATAAGTGCTTCAATTGAAAATTAGGTAGAAATAAAAGACATACTCATTTCCAATAATTCTAAACTTTGGTTCATGGTTATATAATATAAGAGAATATAATACTCTTGAAGAGATATCTTGAATATTTCGAATATCCAGAGGATAATCATAAAAAGAACAAAATATGGCTTAAGAGGATTAAATCATGCATTCGAAAAATAAGTCATCAATCGTTCAATTTCAGAAATCTTAGAATAGAAGAATCAACGAAGAAATATACTACACTCTCATCATAATGTATATACTACATTCTCTCTTTTATATTTAAAAAATTATCACATAACACTCTACATGGATAAAAAATTTCACCTTGATAAAGTATTAAATAAATTATTACTATTACTTAAAATTAAATAATAACATATTTCTATTCCCAGAAAATTATAAAAGAATATAAAATATTTTACTTACCCTATTCCACCACTTTCTATCACCATGCCTCCCCTCCAAACTTTTTTTTTTTTTAAAAAGAAATAATTCCTTTGTAAAAGTTTTTAAAGTATTTTTTACTTGCTACAATACTTTTTTAAAAAAATAAAAATTTTACTTTGGTTATATTTGGTATGCAAATAGAAAAAATATTTTTTTAAAAATATATATACATATCTAACACAAAATGAAAAAGTGTAAAATAATAAAAATAAATTAGAAATAGAGCGTTAAATGAGGTAAGGCAAAATTTTATTTTTTTAAAAAAGAATAAAAATAATGTCAATTTTTTTAGGAGAGAGGGGAAGAGATGGTGAAGTCTGTCTTTTTTAAAAAATTTAAAATAAGGGGATTGTCTATGGAGGTGGGAGGTGGTGGAGTTGAGTTGAAAAAATATTTTAAATTTTACATGTTAAAAATAATTATTTTTTAAAAAAATAATTTTTTTTGGTGGGGAGAGGGAGGAGGGGAGAGGGGGAATAATAATACTTCAATTTTTAACTTTTAATTAATATCAACGTATTTCAAACTAATAAGTAATAAATATATTTTAAGTTTCAAACTCATACTCTCAATATTTTTAGGTGTGAAACTCTCCCCCACCCCAAAAAAGGAAATAGACTATACATATTTTCAAAAGACCATTAACTTAATATCGAATATGTATATATACAACTTCGAATCAAAATATTGTGTAATGACGTGACTATGTAGAGATGAGAAGATAAGGCTCCTAATAAGACGATATATGATGCTCTGGGTGTGGTTCTAATTGAAGGTGCTCTACCAACATGATCCATACTACTAACACCACCAACTTTTCTCATGGCCATGATGTTGAAATGATTTTTTGTAGTCCCATCTTTTTGTCTGTGAAAATCTACTTAAAATAAATTAATCAATTAAATGTTCATTCCGTCCTATTTTAAGTGTAATAATTTAATATATATGGTTAATTTAATTTTAGTATTTCTGAAATAGTCTTTTTAACTCATAAATAGGTGTATATCCTTTTTTTTTTATCTCACTTATATCTTTTTTGTATACCAACTACATATATATAATTATTTGACAGATATACATATTCAATTCGACATATATATACAATTTGCCTCTCTTCACTCGCTGCCCTCTCTCGTTTGCCTCTCTGCTCCCTCTCCCAATCTCGCCTGCCCGATATACAAATACATATGTATAGTAGTTATATATATACAATTATTTGACAAATATACACATATAATTTGACAAATGCACATATACAATTAGTCCTCTCTACTCTCTGCCCTCTCTCGCTCGCCTATCTCTCCCTCATTCAATCTCGCTCGCCTCTCTCCTATAATATGTAGCTATAAATTATTATCTTAATAAATTATAACTATATTTACCTTATTATATTTCAAATATTTGCTCTTTTTGAAAAATCTTCATTAAAATATCAACTCCAAAAAAGGGTATATTTGCAATTGGGCCAAATATAACGGGCTCGGGGAGATGAAGTTGAACCAGTAAGGTTGTGAAGCCTATTGGATTTCTCATTTTCTAAGTCTTTCGTACAGCCCAAATAGAAGAAAGAAAAAAGGCCCTCTTTACCAAATTTCCTTGAAAAATGAGCCAAGCCCATAAGAATAAAAATGTTCATAATTGAGCAGGAATAGGAGTATTATTGATCTTATGGGAAAGAAAAAATCAAAAATAACTTTTGGATGACCATACAGGAAATTAACTCCCAAGAATAATGCTACTTGCTGGTTGCTAAAATCCAGAAATTAAAATAACGGTAACACATCATGTAAATCAAACAAAATCTGGAGATTGATAGTTGCAACTCCAATTGGCTTACACCTTGTTACATATATATCTTGCTGCTGACTCCACAATTGCCACAAATAGACTGACGCATATATTCTTTAATTAAAAAATAGATAGTATATGGTTTACTAATTTCATACCTATAATTTTAAAAAATTTGTGATTGGTCCAGCCCTTACACTTACTATTTTTTAACTTGAAAGTCCGCTGGAAGATCGCAAACACTGCAGGTTGCATGTTTGTCAGATGACTAAACAAGTATTTAAGACGTACCTCCATTTCTTTTTCATAAGAAATTAAATGCAAATAAGTTGGCAGTGGTTTGACGTAATGGATGACCTATCACTCTAAATATCAAATAATTTGTTAGTATTTTCCATATGACTTAATTAGGCTTGATGACCTTGAGCATGCTATGTTTCTGACTCCATGACAGGTATTATTTGACTATCTCTAATTTGGCCCAACACCTACCCAAGGAAAATATATTAGGGAAAATCTCAGTCAGATATCATTTGATCATCTAGTTACAAACTATGCACACAAGTCTAGCAACATATGCAGAACATATACAATTGAAGTGCATAAGTAGTGCATACTTCGATCGTTACGTTGATAATCACATTTATGACTTTCAGATGATTGAAATGTATAAAAAACGCTAAAGTGCACGTCATCTTTGTGATATAGATAAATTAATGGCCAACATTCAAAAGCCGATAGTTTCCCAGTACCAGTAGAACACTCTTTTACCCTAGTTGTTTCGGAACTGAAAAAAGAAACTTTTTTTTTCCCACAGCTTGCTCATAATACTATTTTCAGTTGTATATTGCATTTGATCAAAGAAGCATCAGACATATTGAGACTCCATAGAGCAAGATCTACTTTTATTATATGGTTATTGGTCAACACCGATCTACTTTAGTATATATATCATCATTCATATGGATGTAGAAAAAGCTTATAATTTGAATGAGATAGAAAGATCTGTTTTCCAATTGTGTTTTACGTGTTCATATCTTTGTTTACTGTGTTCTTGAGAGATGAATTAAATAAATATCCGGAAAGTCCGATAGATATTTCTCGTCTTTGAAGACTAATTGTGAATGAATGGTAGTACTAATAGTGGGTAGCCTTCCATTAATAAATTTTAAAAGGCCCGTCTGGCTGATTAATACGCATATGAATGTCATTGTCCCTTTTTCCTCCATTATGTAATTTTTCATGCGCTAGATATGAAGTGACTTATCAGATGCATGTGCCATTCTCCCTCTCCCACTCTCCCTCATTCATTTAAATTGTTACTCATCACTTATAGTAGTAAGTACATTCTACTTTAAAAAATTTATTCTAAAAAGTTAGAAAATTAAGTATACCCTACCGAGCCATATAAAATGGATATGAGCAGTAGTAGATCTTAAGAATTTGAAGACAAAGGTGTGACGTTAACGATCTGCCCTATTATAAACACTAGTGACCTATAAATCATATACAGATAATTTTACAGTTGCTTAAAATAAATCTATCAGTATCAATATTTAAAAAGTGTTAGGATCAAATGTTAATCATCATGCAAAAGCCCAATAAGAGATTCATCCAAACCCTCTTCAATGAAAAATTATATTACTATTTATATATTGGTAAAAAAATTTTTTTTTATGCATAGAGAATGATTTCAAATAGTTTGTGTGTCTATTTTTTAAAATCTTGAACCTACTTAAAGACAATCTTGGCTACACCACAGCAAAAGCCATAAGTTATAGTACGATTGTAACTTTATTTCTTTATTAAATTTATCAAATCCCATCATGTTCAACCATGACGCCATTCATGAACATCCCAGTTTCATCATTATTTCCATGTTCGCGTCACACAGTGAAGAAAAGTGGGAAACAACTATATATCTTGGTACAGAGTAGGCTAAGACTTATTCAAACAAATAAAAAAATGAATCTAAGCTTTTGATAGGTGTTATGCAGTTTGCGTTATTTGATGAGGCCGTAAAAAGCATACAGAGCCTTAATTAGGATTGTTAATGGCTAGAAATAATGATATAGTGAACATTGAATGCCCACGCGGTTTCGAGGAGGCAGAGAGAGAAACAAGGCAGCTGACTTTAGGCTGAGGCTCCCATGGGAGGAGTAAATGCTCTTGCTGTCACCTTTTGACTCTTTCCCTACCCCTCAGCCCCTTCTTATGCACCACTCTTTCTGGTCTAATTTATGTGACATCTTTCGAATTTCAAGAATTAAATGAATTTTTCTTTGATCACGATCTTTTTAAATGTATTTTAAATTTACAATTATTATAATTTATATTAAAATATTAACCCTCGAAAGGAGGAGGGAGTAATTAATTTGAAGTCAGCGTATTCCCTATCTCTGAATTGGCAGGTCTTCTTCATTTCTTTCTATATATCCCAGATCAAACAACCTAGCCCCTTAGACCTTTGTCTCTGCTTCTTCCAAGAAGAGAAAGACAAACACTACAAGACTATAAAATATACTACATACTTACAAAGAGAGTTGCACCAAGAAACAGAGATGGGTAGACCACCTTGTTGTGATAAAACAGGGGTGAAGAAAGGACCATGGACTCCTGAAGAAGATATTATGTTGGTCTCTTTTGTTCAAGAACATGGTCCTGGGAATTGGAGGACAGTTCCTACTCATACAGGTTATAGTCCTTTGCTTCTTGATTTCTGTTATGATCACTTGACTAATAATTATGTCCGACATTTCAAAGTGTAATGAATCACTAATGAGTGTTTGTTTTTATGTATAGGGCTGCGCAGATGTAGCAAGAGCTGTAGGCTAAGGTGGACTAACTACCTCAGACCAGGAATCAAGAGGGGTAGCTTCACTGATCAAGAAGAGAAGATGATTATCCAGCTTCAGGCACTTCTAGGCAACAAGTATGTTGATTACCTATCTTGATCTTTCTCGTTTCATTTTATATGACGGTATTTCACACAACCTTATGCTAGTCTAAATTAGAAATACCAATTTTTGGCATGTACTAAAAGTAACTTTATGCATTGTGATTCTAAACATGTCACTGACATTTTTTTGTCTATAAGATAAGAGTGTCGTCATTAAAGTTTAAATAACTTGCAAATTTAGAAAGGTGAAATATCCTTTTCTTTTCTTGGAACAGATTGAAAGAAAAATTGATACTTAAATGTAGCAGATGGAGTAGTACTTTTTATAGGACTGAGTATATATATGGATCTGGAAAAGTTTTAAGAGTAATTGTTTCATAAAGTATACTATTACTAGTAGTCACTTTTTTTCCTATTACTGATTTTTCTGTGCCTTTGTAACAGATGGGCTGCCATAGCTTCATATCTCCCGGAGAGAACAGATAACGACATTAAAAACTATTGGAATACTCATTTAAAGAAGAAGCTGAAGAAGCTTGAAGCAAGTGATTTATACTCAAATGATGGACATTGTTTATCAACATATAATTCACCCTCTAGAGGCCAATGGGAAAGAACACTTCAAGCCGATATAAACAGGGCCAAACAAGCTTTACAAAATGCCCTATCACTCGATAAATCAAGCCCAATTCACGACTACACAATTACTGATGTGAAGCCCACAAATGCTGGCTGTTACCCATACATAAAACAAGAAGGGGAAATGTCGTCTACTACTTATGCATCAAGTGCTGAAAACATCGCTAAATTACTCAAACAATGGACCAGAAGCGATTCCACAAATAATTCCGAGCAATCAAAGGCTTCATCAAGTACTCAATTCTCTTGTACTACTACTACTAATAATAATGCCATGACCGAATATTCGTCTTCATTCGAACAGTCAAATTCAGATCAATTTTCACAGGCTGCGACTCCTGAGGCTGCTGGTAAATTTCATGGTGAATGTAAAAGAGAAATGGATGATGAAATTCCCTTTTCAGTAATGCTGGAGAGTTGGCTGTTTGATGAAAATGACGATTTATTAATTTAGAAGTTTTTTTTTTTTTTTTTTGTTTTTTCTATTTGAGGGGGGGTTCGTATTTTGTTGCATTATCTTTTATTTTTCTTACTCCCAAATTCCCAATTAGTTACTAGTAGTAGCATATTAACTTGGGATGGATATGACATCCTCATTCTTATTTTTTGTCCGGTACAATGCTTTTTAACATTAGTGTATATTGTAGCTTGCAAAATTAAGCAAAGCAAAAAATTCTTAAAATTGATTACTCAATTATGCTGGAAGAATTTTTTGCTTGCTTAATTAAGAAAGCTACTTATTCTCTAACGTGTACTGGAATGAATTCTTATAGAGAATTTTTATTTTATCAAGGACCTATTATTAATGCAATTTAACGGTTATAATAAGTTTTTGCTCTATTATCAGGTAAGTATATCTGACTTAATATAAGGAGTTATCAACTTATTCATGTCTTTCATTTTACTAGATCCTTATATTAATATATATATTTTATTTAGGGAAAAAAGTTAAAAATATCCTTCAATTTTATTTTATTTTCGCCGTTAAAATAAATTTATTTATACTCCTGCCGTTAACAAACTTACCAGATTGCCCCAAATTATATTCATACGGGAAGAAGATCAAAACTATCCCTCAATTTTGTTTTATTATTTGACCTAATCTTTGTCGTTAAATGAGTTTATTTTTGCCTCTACCATTACAAAACTTATCACCCATGTCCCTACTTGGACGAAAATATCTGAATTAACTCAAAAATTAAAGAATGAAGAGATTTTTGTCAAAATGATTTTCTATTTAATCAAGAATAAGTATTTTTTTTATTGTTATTTTGTGTTATTAACTTGAAAAAGTAAGAAAAATCTTCAACTCTCCAATTGTTTCAATGGTTGTTGGTAGCTCCGACGATGGCGTAGACGCTATCCACCACGTTGCCACCCTCCTCTTTGCTCCAGATTTGACTGAATTTTTTACGCTGCTTCAGAACACCATTGTAGCAATATCACAACTCTGACATTTTCGACAAAATTCATTAACAAACTATGTTTGTTGTATTCCGATCCTTCAAATCCACCATATACGACAACGTAAGTGACCATGTTTCTATAAAGCAGAGATGAGTTTGAAGGAGATGAATTTTGGAATTAATTTGGTATGGATTTATTGAATTTAGTGGGTCAAATTTGGATTAAAAAAATCGTGTCATTCTCACTTGAATAGGATAATTTTATTTAATTTGGGGCTTTCCATCCAATTGAAGGGCATGAGTGATAAGTTTTGTAACGGCAGAGATAAAAATGAACTCATTTAACGACAAGGATTAGCTCAAACAATAAAACAAAATTGAGGGGTATTTTTGACCATTTTCCCATATGAATATAATTTAGGGTAATCTGTCTAATTTAGGGGCAAATCTGGTGAGTTTGTTAACGACAAGGGTATAAATAAACTTATTTTAATGACGGGGATAAAGTGAAACAAAAAAATAAAATTGAGGAGTATTTTTGACCGTTTTGTCTTTTATTTTTATCTATTTTAGCAAACCACGAGAGTTACTATTTTTTTCTTATATTATCCTTAATATGAAATAATTATTAATAGGGACAAAATTTAAATTCATATCTATTTTGGCTATGTATAATCTGCATAAAATCGAGGATACACGTAGCTTGGGCGAATTGGATGTTCCTACGATACAAGCCTTCAACAATCTTTTTGACCTTCTAGAAACTAACCTCGAACTTATCTCCAAAATATAAAAGTCAACGAGCATATCTAGAGACTAGAATCAAAGTCAACCATATCTTATATTTTGTTCATTCATATTTATTTGACTTCTATTGGCTTGACATAAAAATTAAGAAGTAATAAATGATAGAGATAATTTTATCAAATCATCTTTTGATTGACTTGACATTCATCTTATAATGATAGAGAAATGACAATAAATGATAAGGGTAAACTAAGAATTAAGTGTAAAATTATCTTTTAATTTAATAAACTGGACAAACATTATTAAACATTCCAAAATAATATAGTAGACAAGTAAAAATGGATGAAGGGAGTATTTTATTCATTCATTTTTACCTATCACGTTTGGTTACATTCATTATGTGAATAATTATTAATATATCTATTTTACTAGACTATCTCTATTAATTGATATTTAATATTATGTTTTGAAAAATGCTTTAGAGAATATTATTTAAGACTAAGCATAAAATATAAAAAAAAAATCTTGATATGTCACAGGTTACAAGTAAATATGATGAGAAAAGCTTCAATTTGATTACTTAGTTCACATGATACACTTGTTCACTCAGGCGTTGCTATCAGACTTTAGCAATGTATGAGGGCAGCAATTACTTTGGAAATTTGCATCTCTTTGCCATAAATGCTCACATGTCAAGTGCCCTCTCCAATTTTCAACTAGTAGGATTTGATTTGGTGATACTGCCCAAGTCAACTTTATAAGCAATATGATTATTGTTGTCATTAATACTCCATAAACCTTTAATCTGATAAATATACACCAAAATCAAGGAGCGTGTATGTGCCGAGACCTAGAGCCCAGAGTGCAGGGGTTTCATGTCCGATTTTCAGTGTATCAGTTAAATATCGTCACATAAAATGGGGGACGAAGTAACATGTACGTACAAGATGATGTAGTATGCATAAGTTGGTGAAATATGGACTCTATATCTCCATTGAATTTTCAATAGTAGTTGCTTTCCTATTTTTCTAAATCAAGAGTCTTAGTAATAAATGATTTGCGCAATTTAAGATTATGTAGTCACATGGGGTAGGACCATATACTTACTCATCCAAGAAATGGACAAGAGTCAATAGCAGATCATATAATAGGAAACAGGCTCATGTGCACCATTGGACATAGACACTTTGCTAGTCCTATAGCTCATTAGGTGATGCATTTAACTCTTCCATGTGGTTTTATTTAATTGCAATTCAACATGACGAGCACCTCATTTGTAGGCATTACCATTAAAGCAGGTAGGGTGTTATTCAAAAATCAAATCAAATCAATTAAAGAATCGATCTATACTCAGGAAAAAGGTTCAAATTTGTTTTTGTAATTAAGAAATGATTTTATTTTATTTTTGCTTTATGTTTAATATTGGGTCAACTATACTCTAGTCCTTACAAAACCGATATACATTTGCCTTTATTACTAATGAAATCATTACAAAATTATCCCTGTTGTTTGCGAAATGTCCAAAATTGTCCCCCTACTTGTTTGATTTACAAATTGCTTTTATTCATGAACGTTTGTTTAATGTGAAATATATACTCATTTGTAGTTAATTTAAGTTGGAAGATTATAAATTTTCCTCTAAGAATTATGAAAATATTATGCCTCTTTTTTTTCCTTATGAAAAAATCTTTTTATATTTGGAAACTTGGCCAACTTCAAATTCATGCACTGGGCTCAATAATTAGCCCACTATAAAAAGCGCCCAATAGTACTGCAGATGGTTATTCAGCCCATGACCCATGTTGTGTTCGCAGACTGAAAAATTGGGCTCTGCAAACGTTTTCGACTCTTCTAATATTAGCCCAAAAAGTTGCTTGCTAAGCAAAATTCTATGTAGTTTTCGCATGAGCATTTGTCAAAAAGAGCAAACATTTAAATATAATAAGATAAAAGATAACTATAATTTGCTAAAATTATAATTGTAGCTATATATTATAAGAGAGGCAAGCGAAATCGAGGGAGGCAAGAGAGAGGTGAGCGAGGAAGGTGAATTGTATATGTATATTTGACGAATTAAATATGTACACCTATCAAATAATTGTATATATGCAACTGGTGTATATCCGTATTTGTATATCTATCAAGAGATCGTGGAGAGGAGAGAAAAAACAACAACAAAATCATAACTGTAGCTATAAATTATAATTTTTTCAAACTATAGTAACATAATGTAAATATATACCATATGTTTGCCTAGTTACATAATTTATCCTTTTCATATTTTAAAGCCGCAGCTAATTTCAACATATTTTCATATTTGCAGAGGAAAAAGTAATATGGACAATATTCGATATGTATTAGGACTCGACAAATTAGAATCGCACGCTGTAAGTCCCATTTTTTAAAATAGCACTTCCAATATGTTTTTTTTTTTCCAGAAACTTAAAACCCAATAACTCATAAGTTGGAGAGACTTAAGTACTCCATCATCAATTCATGTTGTTGGTCTATATTGTTGTTAAACTTTAACTTGGTCGGTTCCTATTTTATAAACTTTGACTACTTTCACTAAGTAATGACTTATATATATTGTTGATTTGACTTGAAAAATGAAACAAACAAAGCACTAATACAACCATGGGGCCAGATGAAATCTTATTTGTCCCAACAGATGCTTGCATGATACTCGCAATATTTAATAAGAAAAATTAAACAAGAAACAGAGAACTAGTTATGTAATAAATTAAAATAATTAGTGTGTGATAGAAAAGAATACTCAACAAGTTGACCTGTGCCTCAGGGTACGTTGACCTTGACTTTTAATTATTCTTTCATGACATTTTAATAAGTACTAAATTTATTCTTCCATTATTTTCATATATATTTCAAAAATATTTTTTCTAAATTCTCTATGCAGTTATTATTTTTTTGATTGGTCACGTCACAACAAGATTACTGGCTAATATTTATTATTATTATTACTATATTCTATGTTTAAAGTATTTTATTTATACTTATCGTGTGGAGGACAACAAATTAATTGAAGAAAGTAAGAAAAAATAAACAAGATCTCCCTGTTAGTTAAAGCAAATATTCTTATATATTTTTTGCAATTACAAAAGTATGATACGGCATCTAACTTGTGTCAAGTTGCATCAATCAACGCCAAGTTTCCTAATTTAAGCAAACAATTTCATTATCCG